>JAMCCL010000559.1:0-25447 GCA_024516035.1 Bactericera cockerelli
CAAATACGAGTAATTATATTATACAAAGAGCTGCAGGCAATAGGTATAGAATTCTACTTATTTTCATATATAAGTGGTCGATTTTAAGGGGGGCCCCGTGGTTTTTCTTTTAATTTTTTGCCCAAATGGCTGTGATTTTATTTAATATAAAAATCCAGAAACCGAGTTAAAGGTCATTCAAAAACACTTATAATTTATGTAAGCTGCCCTAAGTGAGGGGCCCCCAAAATCGCGGGGAACTTGACACTTTGCAACTACCAAATCCAACATATTGGTAGGTAATCCGCTAATGCCTATGTGGTTGATCATTGTTTATTCAAGGAATAGATAATATTAGGGAGCCCCGCACTTTTCTTTCAATTTACCTGTATGTACTTTGCTGTGATTGTGTGTTTTTTTCACTTTTATTTCTTCTTCTTCTTACGTATTAACCAAAAGTACCTAGTGTAAGCTTTTAAAAAACTCATAATACCTAGTGTAAGCTTTTTAAAAAAACTCATAATATCTAGTGTAAGCTGCTCAAGCGCGGGGCCCCCTAAAGCGCGGGGCCCTTGGCATCTGCCAAATCCGCCATATGGGTAATCCGGCACTGCATGCAGAGGTGGTTTTTTTAACGCTGTACGCCACGCTTCCAAATCAACATTTAAAATACACTTAATGTCACACCATTCCAGTGTGACACTCATTCAAAGTAGCATCTACTGTCACACAATATGTGTGACGTGGCGTATAGGTTTAACATTGTGTCACACAGTGTGACAAGGCAGTTAATGTGTTAAAATTATTTCAAGCTCTGATAAGTGATATACCTAAAATCAGCTCCCATCATAGGGGAAATGGAACTTAAACACATTAAATATTTGAAAGTCATTCTTGAAGACTCCTGGGTTGCAATTCTGTTCATCCATTTTCATTAATTTTGTTTCGCAACTTGAAGCATTTTGTGTCAAATTTTGATAGGAAGTGTTGCGAAACAATTGCCGTATTTTTCTTTGTAACCAAAGTTAACCAAACGGGAATAAAATGAACCAAACTGGAAGCAAGTCATTTTTCTTTTGGAAGAGGAAAAATTTCCACTTCCAAAGTTAACCAAAGTGGAAGTAGAAAATTCTTGCTTCCAGTTCTTTAATAGGTTAAGTCCATTGTTTATCTTTAAAAGTAACAAAACGCATTTTTCTTTCAAGAATGACCTTGGAATAAAACGGAAATATTTGGAAAAAACCTAACCAGGAATTTTTTTTTGGTTAGAAAGAAAAATACGACTAATGTTTCAGGCAGTCGGATTCGTTAATTCTAACCCAGACAGCACAGTCAACTGGATGTATACCATACTGTTAGGTGGAAAAAGTCTACTTGCCCACCTGGAAATCAACTGGAAATGAACTGGAAAGTAACCCAACTTTTAACTGGAAGTCAGTTGCCCAAAGTCAACTGGATTTGTTCCACTTATTTCCAGCTACTTGTAGCGCTCTCTAGTGGATGGGTAGTAACTCACTACCACAATGTTGACATACCTATTTACCTATACTGTACATTATCCTACATAATAATTAAATGCTACGCTCTTGGTTTTGAGGTCGTGGGTTCGAATCCCATTATATGCATTTTTTTGCAACAAAAAAATTCAAATTCAAATTCAAATGTTTATTTATTGATTTAAAGTGCATATACAAAACAGTTAATAAAAACCAATTACATTGTTAATACACTATATAAAAAAAAAGAGGAACAAAAAAGTAAGTTAAAAAAAAAAGTTAACCATAAATAAAAGAATATTTAAAACAATTTGTTAGAATAAATTAAACAAGACTTAAGAATCTGTCTCAAAAAACATCCGTTTGAGGTTAGAAATAAAAACACTCAAAGTCTGAGCGTAGTCAAGATCAGGGTGACTATTACAGAGACTCAGAACCCTTAATATAGGTACAATATTTGAAGGAATTGCCTTAAATGGAGTATGTTGACGGCGACTAGACCTCCTTAAACTAGGTATGTTAAAAACTATTTGGGATGACAGAAAATCACAGTCAGTGATGTTGTTGAGAAGTTTGTAAATAAGCATTATGTCTTTGTATTTCCTTCGAGCTTCTAGTCTTGTAAGACCATAAGTCTGAAGAGAAATATTATATGAATTTGAAAACCCTAAGGCACGGAAAGAAACTCTCCTAAGGAAGTTCTTCTGCACTTGCTCAATTTGACCGGTGGTGACATCTCCAAGACCACCCCAGACCTCCGAACAATATTCTAATTTCGAGCGAACAAGAGCACTAAAAAGTACCGAATAGGAAGAAGGGTTGCGGAAGGTTTTAGTGGCCCAGAAGACAACACCAGAGGATCTTTTAGCATTCGCTATCATTTTCTGAATATGGTAATCAAAGCTTAATTTATTGTCAAAGAGAACACCTAGGTCCTTATGTACATGTTTTCTGCTAATGGGAATGTTATTAATCTTATAGTTATGGTACCTTACAACATGTTGCCTCGAGTAACTAACAACAACAGTTTTATTATTGTTACACTGCATTCCATTCTCAGAACACCAACATATTACCGAATTAATATCAGTTTGAAGAATTTCATGATCATGAGGGTCATTGATCGCTCTGCTAATTTTGAGGTCATCAGCAAAAATTTGAAAATTACTAGATATGACATTTTTAATGTCATCAAAAAAGAGAATAAACAACAGGGGACCAAGATTGGAACCCTGAGGCACACCAGAGGGAATAGCATAACAAGAGGAAAAAAAATTGCCAACTTTGACCTTAAACTGGCGACATTGTAAATAACTTTCAAAAAAATTGGCATAAAGAGGTGAAAGACCAAATTTTTGCAACTTTATTATCAACAGTTTATGATTGACAACATCAAATGCCTTACTAAGGTCAAAGTAAGCAGTGTCAACTTGCCTCCTGTCCAGCACAACAGTGCCAGTAAACTGCATGAATGATGCCAGATTTGTTGCAGTAGAACGGCCACTCAGAAAACCATGCTGGTCAGGAGAAAGCTGAGATTTAACATTAAAAATCACGTGGTTCATAATGATCTTTTCAAACAATTTAGAAAAATTTGAGAGTAGTGATATTGGCCTATAGTTCTGTACAAGGTTAACATTACTATTCTTCGGCACAGGAACAACAATTGATGTTTTCCATTGTATAGGGAATATCCCTAATTTAAGGCATTGATTAAAAATAGTGCAAAGAATAGGAGCTAAAGCATCTATACAACCCTTAACTATGAAAGACGGTATGCCGTCCGAGCCAGCTGTTAAAGAGGGCTTCAACGACTTGGAGGCCTTAATAACATCACTAACAGTTACGGTAGGAGGAACGATTATATTTGAACCAACCTGTAAAGAGCTAGAAACTAAGTCACACCCAACATTACTGTCAACAGACGTGTAAATTGACGAGAAGTGACTAGCAAACAATTCTGGCGTCTCTTCAAGAGAAACAACAGCCCCATCATGAACAAGACTGACTTCGTGCTGATTTTTGTACTGGGTTTTGATGTACTGCCAGAAAAACTTGGGATTTACACGCAAGTCAGCTTCAACTTTGCGTTTGTATCTCAGCTGATCAGCCCAGAGAGTCTTTTTACTCAAAGCCCTATATTTATGGAAATAATACCTATAATAGTCATTATTAGGCTTAAGTTTAAACTTTTTATGAAATTTTTCTTTGAGTCTCAAAAAATCAATCAACTTCCTCGAAAACCAACGAGGGTATTTAGTAGGATATATAACTTTGTTAGGTATAAAAGATTGTATAGCCTCCGTAAATGTATTAGTTAAATCATTAACCAGTACATTGGGATCATCAGAGTTAACTATTTGATACCTAGATATATAGTTGAATAAACCTATGTAGTCCCCCTTAGCATAATCACGCTTAATAAGAGGTACAAATTTAGAAAGAAACACAGGTAGCTTAATGTCAATGTGTAGGGCCGGATGAGAATGATCCCAACTCACTAAGCCTGGCTCTTTAGCTATTTTTATACAATCAGCAAAGTTACTGCACACTAGATCTAAAATATTATCCTCAGCTAATATACGTTCAAAATTGCTTTGTACAAGATCAAAAGAACACAATAAAGAATAGACCGTATTAGACTTGTTCCTAATATACGAATTATCGTTTTCTGACACTCCTAAGGAAAAATTAAATTTAGGAATATTATAGTCACCTACTAATAATACTTTAGATGAGGCAATATCAATATCACTAGACTCTAAAAAGTTTACATAGTTTTGTAAGAGTTCATTCTGAATAGTAGGACTGAAATAATGATTACCAATTATTAAACTTGAACCATTCCCCAAATCCAATTCAACCCAAGTACACTCAATATTGTGAAAGTCCAAATCAAACCTTCTAAGTACTTTGAACCTTTTGTCTACTGCAATGAGGGTTCCCCCACCACGCACATCTTTATCAGGTATTGGCCCTAATCTATCTTTCCTAAAGATGTAGTACCTATCAGTGAAGTAGTTACAATTAACACAACTATCATTCAACCATGTTTCTGTAAGACAGATAACATCGTAACTACGTCCAAGTAAATTGGAAAAGAAAATAGAACATTTAGTCCGCAGACCATTACAATTTTGATAAAAAATACTAATCATAATGAGGAATAAAAAATATAAAGCTAAGAGCTCACAACATTTTCAGTGGGTGTAACCTCACTAACAATAACATCTGAAATCAGAGGACCATAAAAAACTTTTATTAGGCATCCATTGGGCCATACATTGACATCATCTATTTTAATCAAGTCAGAAGATAAAACTTCCACATGAAATGAGGAGTAATCATCATGTCTAGTCTTGAGTTTAGTAACCTTTAACTCGGACAAGGTGACAGACCCACGTACCATCTCTTCAATATCACGTGAAGACACACTTGGAGCAAACCTTGACACAAACAGTGCCGCTTTCCTTACACGCGGAACCAAAGGCTTGACTGCTGGCAGAGCCTGAGACTGGGAGCCCAATGAGGGTTCAACGGATCGGACACCAATCTTAGCTGATTTTTTTCGAGCTCCCGAGGCGTTGCGCCGATTCTGGACTGTATTCCAACCATCAGTTTGACCATCACCAGCTGAGGAGGGGGAGGGGGGAATGAACAGCTGAGGCAGATGATGAGTTGTAGACTTTAGTTGATTGGCTTTCTTCTTACTCTGATTTAGAGTGAGACTAGGAGACACATGAGAGGAAAACTGAACACCAGGAGAGTTAGACACCAAGTTTTCTCCCCTTGATGCAGCAACACCATTTCTAACAACTTTACTGAAGGGCATTGTCACACGGGCCCTATCTTCACTACTATTAGCAACAGAATTATCAACTCTAGAATTACTAGAGTCACCGGGTAGAGATGCAGTTGCAGTTGATGAGCTTTGCATCTTCAGTTCCAAGTCTCCAATACGGTTTCTTGCTAGTTGCAGGTCACCACGCAGTGATTCATTTTCAGCAGTCAGCTTGGCATTTGCAGAAGACAGTAACTGAACATCCATTTTGAATTCATTGAGTTGACTCGAGAGACCCTGGACTAGTTTCTCAATGTTGACAAAGTGACCATTAGAGAAGGTTTTGAGACTGTTCTTGAGACTATTGCATCGATCATCCGTTGTTGACTAACTAGACGCACAGCAGCCAATATAGACTTGGTGGCAGCATCCGGCATAGATGAAGCATCCACAAAGTTCTCAGCTTCAGAGGAAGGAGATGACTGCTCGGAGGGGGGTTTCAGTTTGCCTCTACACACCTCACAACGCCACTCATCCTTCACTTGCTGACTCTTTGATCTCCATGTGGCAGAGGAGACAGAGCATTGACCAAAATGGTATAGCTTTTTACAGCCCAAACATTTGGCATAGCCTCCCTGATTGTCCAGGGCTATCAGACACTTGCCACAGGCGCCTGCCATTGCGCCCGCGTGGCAGTGAAGAGGTTACAAATAAAATTTATACTCACAGTAGATAATAGATGTATAGATATACCGTATATAAAAATGTTTACACAAAGAAAACTTTTTTACTGTACACCATTCGGAAAAATACACAACACCATTGTAAAGATGGAAATAAACTGAATCGAAATGAATGTTCAAACATTTGATTCCGTGGAAAATTCCACCAAAAATATACAAAAAAAGAGGAGCACCAAAAACTATCGACTGACTTGAAAAGAAACGATTTGAGAATGAATATAATAATAATAATAATAATAATAATAATAATAATAATAGTAATAAAAATACTAGAAACAAATGTATATTAGGCATAAATTCAATTTAAGTTATTTTATTTAGAGGCCATACATTCAAATCTCATGAAGAATATTTTTTTTGTATAAACATAAAGTAATAAATTTTAAATAGGTTTTTTTAACACGTACACACACACAATTTTGAGTATAATTTTTTTTATAGAAATTTGGAAAGAAAAATAAAATAACTTATCTGTTTTAAACAACACAATTCAAATAAGACTCATTATTATATTTTTACAATAAGTGTGTTTATTATTAAAAAAATTGTCCCAAAAGTGTAAAATGCACTATCAAATTTCCACCATGTCACAAGACCTTGTACCAATGTATCACAAGTATTTCCTATGTAGGTATAATCTCTATATATAAAACTCAAAGTTGTGCATGTCTGGCTGACTATGTCCTCTTGGGGTTACAATACCAAACGGTACTCTCACTGAGAGTTCACCCCCCCTAAGCCACCTTCAACATACTAGAAAATTATCAAAATTAAAATATCTAATATATCTAATAAAAGTGCACTGGTAATCAAGTGGTTAACGCGCTAGTCAGATAACCACTTAGCGTAGGGTTCTGTTGTTTCAAATTTTTCCTCATTATGGTTGTGACCACATAATAATAAGACTCTGAGGGTTAGGTGGTAGAAAATGCTTTGAGCATAACCTCACCTGGTGGTTACCTTCCAATTAAAAGTGTTATTATTATTTTTATTAGGACACCGGCCATGAGAAAAAACCTTAATGGTGACAAAATGCCAGGTTTTAGCTAGTATAGAAATAAAATAATGACATCCAATTATAAAATATGCTCATACCATGTACATAATCACAATAAAATAATAATACTATGTAAATGAAAATATATTTCTTTAGTGAAACCAAAAATAACAAAGAAATAAACTAATAGCCAGCAGAAAATGAAGATGGGGCATGGAATACACCAGTTTTCATGAAATTGCAAAAGTTAAGCAATGTCTAACGTGGTGGAACATGGATTAGTGAATGTTATTATGTATTTGTAATCCTTCATGACAATTTATATACTGCTGTGGCTAATTAGAATTGCTGGGTTGTTTGCTTTGAGAATTATTACCAAAAAACATTGTTATACCTTAATTAAAACAAAATTGACTTGTTAAGACTAGTGAAATTATAAAACACAATAGTGTGGAACACTTTTTTTTAAATAGATATAAAATTAACTCAAAATTTAAGGGGCTTCATAGTAATAAGGTGGTAGAGAGAGCACAATAGTTATTATTGTTATTATGAACAGTGCACATTAAATTGGCCAATTTTTAAATCAAGTAATCAGGAAGCATGTCACAAAGTAAACATCATTTTTTAGTGTGGCAGAACCACCTGAGTGAAATATTCATTTTATAATAATATGTATTGTACATCTAAATAAAATCCACAGAGTGAAAAATTTCACTATTTAGCACTATGCATTCAGCTGTTTCTTTGCTTGAACCAGAACCTTTTTTTAGCCAACCTATGGTCAAGAGATCTTGAGCATAAAAAAATCTGTTTCCCTTAACACATGGTCCTACTTTGGCTTGGCTAGGCTAGGTGAGATTAATATGGGTAGCTGATATGATTCCAAGTGAACTGTAGGTGTTAGTCCATTGTGCTAGTCCAGGAACAGCAGAGTGCAGAAAGTTCATTAGGGTCCAAGTGGATGTCTCTAGAAATGGATGGTTATTGTCAGATGAAAAAGGTGATCCAGTATTAACTGTTTCTTGTCCTCTCTTTTCTTCTGTCACGATTCACGATTTAGACAAACTAAAGAACTATTTTTTGATACACCTCGAAAGCAAATTTGGAGTTCAGAAATGACAAAGTAAACACTTTCAGTAGTTATAAAAAAGATGTTCAAAACTAATTAAAATATTATTTGTATTTAAAATATGTTCAAATAAATGAAATACCTATTATTTAAGAGAATTATTAATTATTTAAAACGATTCACAATTTGTCACAAAAATATCACAATTTCTGAATTTCCTTCAACAAAGGACGAGTTTTATCTAAACACTTCCAGTAGTTATAAAAAAGATCAAAACTAATTAAAATGATATTTGTATTTAAAAATGTTCAAAACTAAATGAAATACCCTAATATTTAAAAGAATTATTAATTATTTAAAACAATTTACAATCACCAATATCACAATTTCTGAAATTACGAAAGATCAAAGATGGCGTCTTCAACAAAGGACGCGTTTTATGTAAACTGGAAAAATATGGAACATTTCCAGCTGACTGGTCAACTGACTAAATTCTACTCATGTCCTAGCTGGACTGAGTCGTTATATTTCCAGCTGACTGCCCAGGTGACTGAGTCTAGATGGATTTTTGTTGGAAATATCCAGGTGGCTGGTCAACTGATTAAATCCATAATGGAAAAATCCAGCTGTCGGGACAGTTGGAGGTCCAGTTGACTTTATACACCTGGATATTTCCACCTTAAATCCAGACTGGAAGTCACCTGCCGTGCTGTCTGGGAAGAGTTAGGTACAAACTTGGAGGAAAGAATATAAACTTCCCTTTCTTTCCTCCAAGGGTACAAACGATTCGCAACAATCAAACAACGCAACACTTTATAGCAAGCACTCAGTGCAGGGGATTGTTGAAATTTTGAAAACCGATATCGGATAAAGAACCACAGATTTTTCGTTTTTTATCCGATCTTGCTAGTCTCACAACTGGCAACACTGCTGATGCTTCAACTTCAAAAGTCCATAACTCCATACTTTTGAACTTTCCTCAACTACCTAGGTACTACAACTTTCCGCAAATTCATTGAAGAAAATCCTAATTAAAATAAATAATTAACTATAATTATAGTATTATAGTGTTATTACAGCATCAAGCATTTAATTATTAAGAATTGTTTAATTAGTTAAAATAAACACATTATTATAATTAAATTTTATTTACTTTATCCATAACTGTTGTAAATTTTTTTGTTACACTCTGCCACTTGTTATCTTGTGATATTCTGAACATTTTCCTATTTATGGAAGTATCTGTCAAGCAACTAAATGAGTGAAACATTTCATCAATACCCGATCATCAAAGAAGAATATTAAGGAAATACTGCACACAGGTATAATGCGTTCACTCAATAAGGGTAGAATTCAGTCTCATTCCTCATGAATGGTTCACCTTGTAAAAATTCATTGATTGGTAATCAAGTGGTTCATAACCGATTCTACGGATCTTGAAAAACACCTAAAAAACACAAAACCGGGGATTGAAATCGTCAGTTTCAAAAGGATTTGTCTAATCAGCACTTGTTCAGTAAATCAAGGGTTTTGCCACCTCGGTTTGGCTAGTAAAACCCTTGATTTACTGCACTAGCACTAATTTGACAAATCCTTTTGGATAGTTAACATTCCCAATTCCCGGTTTTGTGTTTTTTTGGTGTTTTTCAAGATTTGTAGAACTCATCATAAGTGTGCTAGTCTGTTAATCTAGGTTATGTAGGGATCCGTTGGTTTGAATCCCACTCAATGCATGAATTTTTCCTTATTTACCACATATTATCAATACTGAGGGTTAAGTGGTAGAAAATGCTTTGAGCATTAACCTCAACTGATGGTTACCTTCATCAGAAGAGTATCACTATTATTATTATTATCTTCTTCTTTTACTCTGTCTCTCAACATTGCATGTCAGTCTTCTCCATACTTCTTGGTCTTGTGCCTCATTTATTCTCACTCTTTTTTCTCTCATATCTTCTTCCACACAGTATCTCCACGTCTTCTTAGGTCTCCCTTGACCTCTGTATCCTGGCACCTTTTTTATTATTATATATTATTTTTTATATAAACTCACAGAGATCATATAACATAGAAGGAACCCGATGTATCAAGATTTGCGTTCAAGAGGGACCATCAGCTGATTTCAAAATCAGTGCGGAGTTGTATTAATTTTTCTCTCATGAAAGAGTGGGTACCTGAACTACCCAATTCTTCTAAAATAATATTTTTACCTTATTCATACTTACCTATCAGTTAATTTTTTCTTTGCTTCCACTTTTACTTTCCTTATTTTCTTCTTGTTATGTAGTAATATAAGCTTTCATTTCTGGCGTGAAAATTAAGGATGTTTAGATATCCCCCACTGCACGAGGTAAATAAAAAATTCAAATAAATTGAACCAATCAGAAGCCGGGATTTGTTGAAAGAGGGACCATCAGCTGTTCAAAGTTGGACACGTAAATTTGTTCAACTTGTTATTCGTAAGGTTCCCTCCATGTTATATGATCTCAGTGTATAAACTACAATTTTTGGCCACTTAAAAATATAAATTCTATGGCAAAAGGTTAACCGCACCTTTTTTGCATGTACGAATTTGGTGCGGCTTAAAAAAGGTCATTGTGAATTTGATGCCGCCTAAAAAAGGTGATGTATGAGTTTGGTGCAGTCTTAATGACTTATAAATTGATTGTTTGTTTATAATGTACTAGAATGTTGCTTGTTAACAGTAATCCTGCTGTTATTAAGTTAGTAGATTATGTTGTAGACATTTACATTCAGCAAGACTATCCATTTCCTCCTTGAAGGCCATGCCTAGGGTTAATAGTAGGGTTAGCTAAAATACAATGATGGCCATGCCTTGGGTTTATAGTAGGGTTAGGTAAAATACAATGAAGGCCATGCCTTGGGTTTATAGTAGGGTTAGGTAAAATACAATGAAGGCCATGCCTTGGGTTTATAGTAGGGTTAGGTAAAATACAATGAAGGCCATGCATTGGGTTTATAGTAGGGTTAGGTAAAATACAATGAAGGCCATGCCTTGGGTTTATAGTAGGGTTAGGTAAAATACAATGAAGGCCATGCCTTAGGTTTATAGTAGGGTTAGGTAAAATACAATGTAGGCCATGCCTCGGTTTATTAATTGAAGGCCATGCCTATAAGGAAAAAAATACTATAATTACCTGATCATCAGGGCAAGTACCAGGGCACCAAATTCATACATGACCTTTTTTTAAGGGGACCCAACTCATACATTTTTTTATTTTTTGCACCGAACTCGTACATAGCCAATTCTATTGCCTTTAAAAAATCTTGTCATACTTCCTCAAGATGCAGAAACCAAAAAATTGATTTTTTTTTTCATTTTTAATCAAGATTTTAAGGTAAAATAGAAGTAGAATTTAATTTCTTTTAAAGTAAATGGCACATTTGAAACATTAAAGAACTGGTCTAATGAAAAATCAAAATGAAGTTTACCAAAATAAAGAATCAAATTTTCAACAGATCCATACAGAAACTAGGCAATCCATATAGAAGAAGTTTTGTTAGCTGGTTAGGATAACTTGGTATGGCTTAGCTTAGTTTGCCAGCACAGTGTTAGGCAACATCACATTTTCTACACTGCATGTGGCAATTCTGTGTCAAGACTATCATGGCAGACCACATTAAAAAAAAAAATCTCCTGATTTTCTGACACTGTTAAAGAACTCAACATGTACAATTGTACATTTATCAAAATTATTCATGAAGTTTTTAATTTCTGCAGTTGTGGAAGTGTGAAGTCAATAGAAGGTTATTGATTGTATGTTTTTTTAGTGAAATAGCAAAGTCAACTTCTGAATAATGACCCAACATTTTTTTATAGACTTAGCATACCTCATCTTTCAAAAATCCTCATCTTTGCCCTTCTCTCTCCATCTCTTTGATCATGAACAACAGTTTCACAGAAGAGCTGATAGGTCCAAGTCTTGTACTTTTTTACTTTGTTATTATTTTAACTTCTACAACACCTATTTTTTTCTATGTTTCAGTGGATGAGAATGACATGGGTCATGAAAAAACTCGTATCTTGAGTCTTGCCATCTTCTCTGTGTTTGTTCTCCTGGTTAATCTTTTTCTGATCCAAGACTATGAATATACTCCACCTGATAACATCTCTGTAGTCCTCTCAATAGTTTAACGGCAAGTAACTCCAGCTGGCAGTCTTCTCTACCTCTTCATCTTCTTCCTGAAAATGACAGTTCACATCTTATGACATCACTCACTTTAAGTTTCTCATCAATCCTGCATGCTCTGAGTCTCAATATGTTGTATGTGTTCACTCAGCACCAGGTAATCATTTTCAAGCACAGCTTATAAGAAAAACATGGGGAGCACTGTTCCTGTGTACTTTTTTTTAGGCAATACTACTCCAGATCAGCAGACACATCTGGACACAGAATCAAGAGTTTCATGATTTAGTCCAGGGTAATTTCAATGATTCTTACGAATCTCACATAAACATACATGGTGTTCAAATGGGTCGTCTATCACTGTCCCACATCAATATATTCTCAAGTGTGATGATGACATGTTCATTAATGTAGTAAAGCTAAATGATTTCCTCACTCACTCATTGTCTCCTCATGGAACACAGAATCTTCTCATGTGTCCTTGATTTTGTACCATGAAATGGCTCTGAGAAGCTACAGTCTAAGTGGCGAGTGACATTTAAGAGTACCCAGATCATTACTATCCTCCACACTGCCATGGTACTGCCATTCTCTACTCACAGATATTATATTCAAACTGTATCAACTTCTTCAGAAGGAACAGAAATACTTCTGGATAGATGATGTGTTCATTACTGGAGTTGTGTTTGCTAATCTAAACATTCCCATTCAAATTTTGATTGTGGCTGGGAAATAAAAAATCATTGTTGATTGTAAACACACTAAATAATTTGGGACCGATTTGATCCAAATAAGAATCTGTTTGTATATTTAAATAACTCAAAGATGAAGGAAATGAAGGATATGTCTCGATTTTTGAGCAATGCAACTAGTGCACCAGCGTTAATGGCGCGTTGAATGCACCTTCGTTGCATCACAAAGTTAAATAACTTCCAGCAAGGTGAAGACTTTGTGATGCTGGCATTTTGGCTTAACCAGTGGTTGAGGTAATTGGGTAACAGGTTTGTGAGTTTCTGCAAATAAGGGTAACACCCAAGCAACTATTGCAGGACCGGATTAACTTTAGTATCATGTGCTAAGGGCTCCTCGTTTTGAAAATTTCACTAGATATAATACATTATTTTGTGGCAATTAGACTTCACATGTAAGTATCATTGTTTTAAAGTAAAACAAAATAGCTGGACTCTAATGTATGACAACCTTGAAGTAATGATATGAGCTTTCACAGGGCCCCTCAAACCACCTCTTTTATATTGTTCAATATAAAAGAGGTGGTTAATTATTACAATACTAAAACATAATTTTTTCTACAATAAATTTTGTCTTTTCTCCAAAATCCCTTCTATGTTAAAGAAACAACTGCAATTCAGGCGGTATTATCCTTTCAATGATTTCACTTTGACAATGGTGCAAAATAATTTTTACTGTAATATTTTTATTATTATTTTGTTGCCTCCATCATGCAAGGTCTTTCTTTTTTCTTTGGTTTTGAGAAATTTCATCTAATTATGTTAAAATATTCTTCTAATACCTGCATGGTTCCTATGATGCTTTCAAAATGTCCTTTAGATAATATTTGCGTAAAGATTTTGAATACAATAACACAGAATAAAATTCTAAGGGCCTGCAGAATCCAGCCATGAACTTAGCTTATAATTGGAAGTGAAAATCTTAGCATGCTGAGCATTATTTTTTTTTTTTTTATCTTTGTTGACTAGATCACTTATTTCCGCGCACATGAGCTTGTATCCTGTATAGTGAAATTATCTTTTGTTCAGTATATTGTACCTGAATCTATATGATGATTCTCTTGAAAAAAATGTACCTATTGTACCTATGAAGAATTCCAATCCACTGTAATTTATCATCTTAAAAAGTGAAATACCATTGCACTTTATTTGAAAGAAAATTGTCAAACCAAAAATATTTAATGCTGGTTATCATTTGCCTTGGTGACTCACGGTAACAGTTAGCTAAAAATCAGCACCCCAAAATCATTGGATTTGATATGTCACAACCCCCATCTAGAATGAAAAATAAAAAAGTCTAACTTTTTTGTATCTTTAACCAATTCAAAGAAGCGGCCCTGCGGCCGCAGAATGCGGTCGATTTCAACCAAAAGTTTTGTTTAGTATTTAAATTAAACTTGCATACCATATTTCAAGTCTAGCTCTTACCGTTCTCTAGATATTGTGTTCTAGCACACACACGGACAAATGGCTGAAAACAACTTTTGATTGATTTGAGCCCAAAAAACTTCAACTGCAGCTGGTTGTCTAGGTTTAGCAGCAACCAGCTCATAAATATTAAATGAAAATGACCCATAAAAAAATGGGCTCAGGTAAGAACATAATTATGAATATTAGCCAGGAGAACAGACCCTTTATCTCAAGCACGGTGAGACTTTATGCTAACCCTGTATAAGTGAATACTTGATAAAATATCAAGCAATTACTAAGTACCTACATATTTTTCTGTTGTAAGTTCATGTTTTTTTATGCATTAGAGATTAGATCTAATTCTCTATGACTGAGTCAGACTGCTTTAAATGTTCTTTTAAATGAATGTCGTGATAATGGGATTTAGTAAAATTAGGACTGAAATTTATTTTACATATTGAGCAAATATTCATTTACATAATAGTTTAATTATTATAGTACATACTCGTATTACTACATATCCTTGATGTTGGCACAATGAGCACATTACTGAGCTGTTTTTTTTTTTTTGGTAGATACCTACATTACTTAGTTTCATATGACCTAGATTGTTAATTTTTGTTAATTAGTGCTCATTTAAGTATAGAAGTAAGTATGAAAGACAACTAAATATTGAACTTCTTTTAAATTACTCTATTAGTCAGTCTGGTGCCTTCATCTTGAAAAGGTAATTTATTAGAATTAAATTGTTATGATGTGATCAATAAACCTTATTCAAATAAATGACAAGATTTTAATGTTTATAGAATTAATTAGGCCTGAATTAATAAACGACGCTAAAGCAGAGACTGTTACTGTTGCTTAGGAAATGAAAATGTTCATGCAAAAGTAGGGAAGAAAGCAATGATGAAAACAGTTGACACCCGCACACCAAACTTCATAAGACAAGTTTTTTTTTTCCGTGGACATACAGAGGGGCAATGCGGCCAGCATCCTTGGCTCACTACCAGATGCTGTCCAGATGAAGGAAAATTTTTACTTCTAAATGTTATCATGTTGTTGATTTAAAATAAAATTATTTATTTTATGCCTCTGTTACTATAGTGTTGTTATTACCATGTTAACAGCCACTCATAGAACTGAAACACTGCCTGTGTCAGAGGCACACTGCCCCATCAACTTGCTCTCTACGAGGAGTTATATTAGTTTATAATATAAATATCCTACCCTACTATAGTAACAGTGTCTACCACAGCAGCGTTCATTAATTCGGCCCTTAGTATTGTCAATATGAATGGGTTTTGTTACCATTTAATGGTAGTGAAAATAAGACTGTTTGTAGGATAATCTTAGTATATCTAAAAGTAGCCCATATTTATTATTTACTTTTATACCTAACAATAATGAATTATTTATAATAATGATTATTTTAATATTTTTTCTTATTAATTATGTTTTTCTTTCTTTCAAATATTCTCTGACATTTCAAATATAAAACTGACATTCCCATTTACTACCCGATGTATGTAATATTGTTGCAATACAGCCAAAATAGAAAACAAGTGCTACATAATATGCAGTTGTTTTTCCTGAATAAAGAACTCATGATTTTCAAGTGGAATATTATAGGGTGTTTTATTTATAATATACATTATGTAATTATATAAAATACAAACTGAACAGTAGACAATAGTTAGTTACCAATCTTATTCTTATTCTTCATCTTCCTCTTTTTGTTTAAAAAAATCAAATATGTAATTGTAGGTACAATAGTGATTATTATAGGTACATTTTGTGTCTCAAATGTATTTCATTTTTTTTTAAAGTAAAGCTACACCTAATTTTAAAGTATTATTATTTTTATATAAAATTTAATACTACCAATAATACAATAATTTATTTCTACAATAAATTTTGTCTTCTTATCTCAATAAACTTATCAATGCACAGTTTATGAATTTCTTCCTCTTCAATTATCACATCTCAATTTATATTAATTTTTACTAATAAGAATAAGGAATTTCCCAATCATATGATGATGATGAGTATATATATCATGATATTTACTAACCAAAATCTAATCAAGTAACACTTCTCAACAAATACTTCTTAGTGTAAGTGTAGATACTAGTTATTGTGTTGGAGGTAATTCTCATTTGACTTTAATTATATAATTTATATGTTGAATTCTCAAATCTTCTTAAATAATCGAAAAAATGTCATTTTCTTATTTTGTGCCAAAAGTATTTTTACTCTTTCTCTAACTGATTTGCTCAAATTATAGCACACTATCCATTTTTAGTTTAATAAACTGTTTTTCTCTTTAATGCCCAAGAAGTTTTGTAACTACGTTCTGTAGTAGTTTATTTTATGAGTTAAAAATGTAAATGTATCTTGAAAATTAGCCAAACAATTTATTTACCATGTGTTAATGACTACACATAAAAGTGCATAAAGTTTCAGCAATATTATTTTAAAAAATAGGTAGGTAATATTTAAAAGATCAACTCAGTTTCAGAAATAAAGGTTCTAGAGTTTCATGTTAAGTTGATTTTTATAATTTTAGTATTGTAATTATGAATAAGGTTTAATAAATTATGTTAAATTCAGTTTTTTTCTTCTTTTTTTTTCTTTTCATCACTGTTTATACGCAGCAATAATGCTGCAATTACGTGAACAGGTTGGAGGGAGGGACACTGCACACAGGCGAAAGATCTATATCCAGGCTCTCTCTACATCTTTGTTTATATTGTTCTAAAAGGAGATCCAGATTCAAATTTTCTATGTTCTTAAATTTTAATTAAATATTTTGTTGTTGTGTTTCATTTATCAGTTATTCTTCTTAATGTTCTTTAAAATATTATGATTTATTTGTGCTGAAGCTTCACAATTGGAGTGGATAGCGCAGCGTTACTATGAGCCTCCTTCACTTTTCGTATTATTTTTCTTCATACTCTTGTAATTCCGCCACTGGTCGTCACTCGTACAAGTAACTATTCATTATTCATTTATTCCTTGACAACAAATGGGCGGTCTGTTAATTATATTCTAAAACTAATGATAAAGATGACACCATTTTCTTAAAAAGTGACGAGTAAACTCTTGAGAATTTATCATTTATCAATAAACATTTATCAATAAAATTAATATTTTTTTGTTTCTGTTCACTTTTACTCTTTGACACGAAACTACCTATTTCATCCTCTTAACAAGAATTGGTCAGTAAAATCAAGGGCAGATTCAGGGGTCAAATTTTGAGTTTGGCACTTTGTGAATGAAAAAAAACTCTTGACGAGAAAAGAGAACACGTCTCTGTTTCCTTTTCAAGATATGCCAAATAATTGTAAAAGGACGCCATTTTGGATTAGCAGGCGATAAAAATTCCGTACAATCAACGAGATAAAAAAGTGGTTGATCTTATTAAGAAAGGTATTTAACCGTTCAAAAGTTAATCACTGCTTAATATTACAGCCCGAACCAAATCTCGTCATTGCAGCTTTTTAGAGGATTTTCCCGACCTTGCTCTGTTATTGTACAATGTGAGAGAACATACAAATTTAGAAAATGCATCTAATATCATATACATATCTATCCTGCCCAAGCTGGTAACTATTACCGAATCAATCCATCTATTAAGTTTTTTTCTGAAATCCTGGCAAAGTATAAGGTTTTTAAAAATGTTTGCTGTCTCACTTTACATGAAAAGTGAGCGAAATCAATGTAAACCTTTTTTTTTTTTCTGAAACACGATCTTATTTAAACTCTCAATTGGTGTCATCGTTTGTTCGTTCACCCTGTATAGACAAGTGAACTGGTGAAGAAAATAGTTTCGAAAATAATTTAATTTTAACATTCGAACAAAAAGGAAGATTTTTTTCTTCTCTGATTCCACAACTGCTAACCAACTCAACTTTTCTTTAATTTTTTTAAAATGTTCGTTTTATTAATTAAAACATCAGTATTTAAATTCATACCTACTCAACAGACATCGGTTTTTCTCGTCTTTTCCTTCCATATTTTTTTTTTTAAATTATAGATTACGATTAGCTGTCTGTAACAGTTTATTCATATCCATGCATCTTTATTGTATTACCTAAAATGTATAAAAAGTATTGTTTTAATTTAAGAAAGTTGATTTTTTCTTGTATAGCGTCAGGCCGTATTGTCTGACGCATCAGACTCATGTATGTACCAGATGTACCTATATTACTGAAAAAGTTATGACGGATTATTTTACCCTATATTTCA
Source organism: Bactericera cockerelli (assembly GCA_024516035.1). Lineage (NCBI taxonomy): Eukaryota > Metazoa > Arthropoda > Insecta > Hemiptera > Triozidae > Bactericera > Bactericera cockerelli. The sequence goes on from JAMCCL010000559.1 coordinate 18,624, forward strand.
ACTGATGTATGGGTATGACTCATCAACATCATGGTGCATTACCAGCTGGAGTATAAACATGAAATTTGGTGTGAAAAAGATTTTTCATTTTGCCAAAACTTAAATTCCCGAGTTCAGTTGGTAGGATTTAATTCACAGAACAAAAAAACCAATCCATGTGTACGTAGTATCAGCAATGTGTATGTCCAATATTTTACATCAACCAATGAGATATTACAAAAACGAGGATAGAGAATGTATAACACGTGTTATTTGTATAAGTAAAACGTTACTTTTCAATATATTTTCGTCTTTATAAATGAATAATGTATTTACCTTTTATCACCTATCATAATATTAGGTACTCTACTAAAGATTAGCTGAGCAATAAGTTTGGAGTAATAGAATATATTTCAGAAAATGTCCATTTTAAATTAATTCCGACCTCGTGAGCCCTATCTTAGAGAATCCATTAAATTAAACACATGATACATTTCAGGCAGTTTTGATGATCATTTGAAAATCAATAATGTATCAAACATTCCGGGATGAATATGATTTAAACATTTACACATTATTGAGCACAATACATGATATATTGTTACCCATTTTTTGCGTTTTAAGTATTGTAGAATGTGGTTTTTTGTGATATTTTGTCTTACCTACAACTTTAGTGGATACAAAAATTTGATTTTACCGGCACCGGTACCCGTAGATTTGTTCAAATAAATTCAAAAATCAAAGCACAGTATTGTGAGACTTCCTATTATATCATGTATTTCTCAACATAAGTTCATTACTCGTTGGTGTAATGCCGCCCTTTTTGTTATCCCTTATGTAAGTAACAATGAAAATATTTCCCTTTAAAACTATTTTTGGAAATTTCAAAATCATTGGTTTTCAATAGGATAATAATTTTGGTTAGAAAAAATAATTCCTTAACTGTGGAAGCTTTGATTACTTTTAATATTTTATGTATAAACAATACTTTGCATTTAAACGTACTTAACTTTTGTGATATGTATACGTGTACTTGTAGTAAATAAACAAATTAATAGTTTATTTAGATGTTCAAAATTCAAATTTGGTGTTTATTTCTTTAGAATTTCAATTAAATAGGTACTGATTAAATAAATTATTGTTTAACTAATATTAATTAAAATATTTGTTACATTGTGTTGCTGTATCAACAGAGAATCGCCTCTTTGTGGTCATGTCATATTTAGTTCGAGATGTTCGAGGTATACATATAATTAAGCCCATCCTTATTTCTCATTTATATTTATAGATAATTCCGTGTCCGTGGGATAGGTATTGATACCTAAATCACAGTGGTGAGAGGATTATATGGACGCCCAGATCCAATGTCTCCTTTCATGTCCATTGATTCTCTTTGGTTTTAACGTTCTGACTTTAGGTAGACAGGACGGAGGTTTTACCCTCCATTCGCTGGGAATCGTACCAGCTACCCACATTAACCTCACCCAGCCTCAGTCTATTGACTTCATAGCCATGACGCGGACTCGATCCCCCACTTCTAGATTTAACTAAGCCTTGTTTAGTAGGTATTAATATTGAAGCTTTCTGACCCCACTGTCTTTTGATTATTTCAAGCCGTCTTAGAGTAAATGCACCTGAGGCATGACGGCTCCGTGTCCCCTATGTATTATTCATTCTGAGCCTTATTGACCTGGATATTATAATTCGACGTAAAATGATGGAACTGTCAATAATGTATTGGTGTAAGAGAACCTGTTGCATATTTTACAAAGAAAAGGAAAACCATTGTTTATTCGTATATTTTGTCCCCTTGAAAAATCCATAATATCTATTATGAATATGAAAGCGGAAGGAGTATTTGCACCATATATTATACATATTATAAAGTTTTCTCTTTTGATGAAATTCAATTAAAAGTTTCATGAGTGAAGTGTAATTTTTTGTATTAGAAAAAGTAAGTAGGGGTATCAAATTTACCTGTTATAATTATTAGATTTTGTTACCTATACCTATAAGTGGTAAAATATTAAAGAATACCGTAAAGTGGGGTGAATAGGGTCAGTAGGGTGAATAGGGTCACTTTTGAAAAGAAAGCATTTTTTACACAAAAATGACATTTTTATTAAAGATAATTATTTTTTTTAAATTGAGTATTGTTTACAACTCTATAAACTTCATTCTGATTATTTTTCAATTTTTTTAGAATATACCATTAGCTCTCTAGGGCTACATTTGTATCACTCTATAAAAACCACCAAAAATGTACCCAGGAAAAAGTTCTCTGTATGAAGATGATAATTTTTTTTTGTATTTTTGAAATATGATTTTTCTAGACCAAAATTTTGTGTAGAACACGGTAAATTTGTTCAAATTAAATTTTGTGATACTTTTGGGTCTCAAAAGGGCCTTTTTTAACAATTCGTCAGTTTTTTTAAAATTTTGGGGTGAATAGGGTCAGCAAAATCAGTAAAAAAAAATAGTCGGGGTGAATAGGATCAGTACCTACTTTACATTCCTATTATTTTAACTTCATGATTATTGTAAAATTATATTCCCTTGATAATCTGTTTATTTTTTGATGCCCCCAAAAATCAAGTTATTCTCAAATTGAGGACCACTTGAAAGATTTTGGCAAGATTCCCTTGATTTTTGAGGGCATCCGTATCAGTTTCTTTCCTTTGTTTCAGTTATTATTTTATTTTTTTACAATTTGTTAAATATGAGAAGCTCCTTTTGATCAAAATATGTTGAGTTTGGTATCATTTTCTTTGGAATTTTTTTCGCAGCTTTTTTTAATTTTTTTTAGATTGACCCTATTAACCTGTAACCCGATAGAAAAGGATTAATGACTAAAAAATGGTAGGTGACCCTATTGTCCTGCAACGCAGGTGAATAGGGTCAGGGCCCTTTTTTTTAAATTGTGCCCAAAACTAAAGGTCAATTAACCTTTAGCTTAGGTTCGTTGGAAAGAGCTAATCGAGACTCAAATTTTGGTATAAAAATATCCTACCTAGAACAAACAGACACAGAGATACAGACCAGCAAAGTCGAAAATTGACCCTATTCACCCCACTTTACGGTAGTACTCTATACAGAGTGTCAGTAGTGTCCAACATTAATGTGACCCATTAGGAAAATGTAAAAACGGTTTTTGGGGTCTCAAAAATCATCAGTAGGCATTTCGGAACAAAATAGAGAAACAGGGGTAATTTAATTTAAAAAATTGATTGGCGCTGGTTTCAAGAGTGCGACTTACAGTTCACGAGTTATGGGTTCGAAACTCAAGCATGAATTGTTAAAGTAGCTTAAGTTTTAACTAATTAAAATAATTGTACTTATTTCCCGTACTTTCGACAGAGAAATTTTAGAGTGACTGATGAGTTCAGTTGAGGGTTCGATTCCAAGCACAAAAGTTAAAAGCCAAACGATACAAGGTTTCGAGTGGAACTGAATTATGTAAATGAAATGTGGTTAAGTATGTTTGAATGAAAACTTGATCAGTTTCAATTAATCTCTCGGATCAAATGACCTCTGGTTACCCATTCTAAAATACTAACTGGGGACTTCTGGGGCCTCAAAAATGGTTTTTTTTTTTGTGTAGGTACTTTCCTATGGGGCATAATAAAGGTGGACACCCTATACAAGTTAAGTGGGTATGGTCAAAAGGGATTGGATTCTAGTGTCCATTGTCAATAGGAACAGCCTTCACCTCTAAGCCTTTGACTTGATAACACGCAGGCCTCATCAAGTATTCTCCTGTATGGAGGATATTGATGACTGGTGGACAGCTATCCGAGAGTTGAAACTGAAGGAGAGGTCCTGTTATTACTGGTTATACGATTTTCTCTGCATGTCTTCAAATTTTACCAGTCATAAAACTTCGTAGTTTTTTGTACATAAAAAAAAAACATTGTACGAACCAGTGAACCCAAAGTAGATACTTTTTGTTGTTGTTGATCAAATGTTAATTTGAATTACTTAATTTTATGAATAAATATTATTTATAAATATCTGTTGTATAAAGAACCCACGATATTTCCAAGTAATTCTTAAATGGTAAGTACGTAACATAAATAAGTTGAGTTATCTATACTTATAAAAGATAGTTTCACTTACTGACTGACTGACTCACTCACTGATTCATCACTGTTTCTCCGAACTGGTAAGTCCAAGGAAGCTGAAATTTGGTAGGTAGCTTTGTCTTATAGTATAGATGTGCAATAAGACGGGATTTTTCGAAATTCCCACTACAACGACTGCCATTGGCGAAAAAGGATTTTTTGCTTTACGGCCATGCCTCGGCCCGCAAAGCGGGCGACAACCCGCTAGTAGAAATTTATAATTTTCTAGTTAGCTGGAAATTTGTGTATTTTGCACTTTCACTAATACAAAAAAACTCAAGTATAGGTCATCATTTTTTTACAGCCTTTCTTATTTCGTAGCCATGAAACTGTTGCCACTTGTGGCCTGTCTTGGAGCTGGCCCATCGTGTGTATGCCTCCCATCTGATGGGCGAGAAGTGACACAATACTTCCCATTTAGGCGCTGGTTCAATACGAGCGCACCGGAAGGTAGGCACTTATAAGGTTCGCTATTTCTTCAGGGACACCCTGTTGTTATGTATATCAAAACATCAGGTGTCTGATGAGAAGGTTCTAAATTTAAAAGAATTCCCGATAAAAGTTTTAAAAATAATCAAAAAGATGTTTTATTTTTGAACCTTGATTCCAGTACTCTTGACTAGTGGTATGAGCCATGAATAATGAAATGTCCGAAAGTCGTGACGTCATTGTGGAAGTAGAAATGAACAACCATGCGACCGCCAATAATGACGTGCATCACAAAACCAAGGATACTCAGAAAATTTTCGGAGGTAGGTGGAGAACCAACTCTGATACTGAGATTTTTTTACTTTCCTTATCCTATAATAAGGAAAGTATTGTATTCGTCGAAAATTTGACCTACCCAGTTTTTCACATTTCTGGACGAATCATAGCCTCAGGATACCAAAAAAGTTGTTTTCAGCCATTGGTCCGTGCGTCTGTCTGTGTGTGTGTGTGTGTAAACACGATATCTCAAGAACGGTAAGAGCTAGAGACTTGAAATTTGGTATGCAAATTAGTTTTATACACCAAACGAACCACGAAACTTTTGGTTGAAATCGGACGCAAGATGCGGCCGCAGGGCCGCAAATATTGGCCGCAACCGCCGCTTCTTTGAATTGGTTAAAGATACAAGAAAAGTTAGAAAAGAACATTTTCTCGGATTAAAAAAATAATAGGGGTCTATTCTTATCATTTTTTTGATATCTTGAACTTTTTGGAACCCGGCCCCAATTTACCGGTATTTTGGGGGGACCTGCTTGGACTAACTTTTTTATTATTTACCCTAGATGGGGGTTGCGACATATCAAATCAAATGATTTTAAGGTGCTGATTACGAATTTGGCACTGATTTTTAACTATCCGTAACCGTTGAGTCACCAGTGACGGAATTCGACTTCTTTTTGGGGGATAAGGAAAGTCGTGTGATGTTTACACCAGATTTTTTCAACATTCTATTAGTTATAGAAAATGTTGTTTTTAAAAAGTGAAAAAAATCTGTAAGCGAATGGAACCCATTCCTCATGCATACAAAAATTTTCTATTCTAATACTGAGTTATGAGTTCGGCGATCTAGCTTATAGAAAGCTTTGTTTAGCGCTAGGATCTTAGGTGTAACGGTTGGGACTACTGCATGTAGTCCAGAGATCCTGAGTTTGATTACCGGTGGGACCAGACTTTTCCAACAGAAAATTCTGCTCCCTCCGGACACGTGAGGCTGTCATTTCTCGACCTACCCAGGCTGAGTGAGGTGAATGTGGGTAGTTGGTACGATTCCATGGAGGGTAAACCCCCGTCATAATCAGGACGTTAAATCAAATAGAATCGTTGGCGTTAGGAAGGGCATCCAGCCGAAAAAAAATGTGCCACAACCAACCAACCTCAACCATGAGGTTGAACAATGCCGAACCCAAGTGGTATTGGGAAAAGGCAAAGTGAAAGAAGTGAGATAATTATATAATAACTAGCGGGTTACACCCGCCGCTTCGCCAGCCCATCAAACACACACAACGCACACACACACACAAACCCACCCACCCACACACACCCACACACATCCAAACACACCCACATCCACACACACCCACACACACGCACACACCACACACACACACACAAACACACACCACACACACAAACACACACCACACACATACACCACACACACACCACCACACACACACACACACCACACACACACCACACCACACACACACACCACACACACACACACCACACACACACACACACACACACACACACACCATACACACACACACCATACACACACACCACACACACACACACGCACACCACACCCCACACACACCACACACACACACACACACACACACAAATGTCATTTAGGTTTGAAAAAAACCTCAATATTTTTTTGTCGCCCATCTATTTTCTGGTCTTCCCCGGCGTAGCTCAAGAATGGCTCATCAGAATTTCGCGATCAATATGTCAAATGAAAGCCTAAACCCTTGCCTAAAACTTTCTCGCTCTGAGTTGATAGGTCGTCACTTCAAATTTCGAAAAAAAATGTCATTTAGGTAAAAAAACGTGAATATTTTACATGTTACCCATCCATTTTTTTACCTTACCCGGCGTAGCTCAAGAACGGCTCATCAGAAATTCGCGATCGATATGTCAATTGAAAGCTCAAACCCTTGCCTAAAACTTTCTCGCTTTGAGTTGATAGGTCGTCGCGACAAATTTCGAGAAAAAATGTCATTTATG
>JAMCCL010000056.1:0-85000 GCA_024516035.1 Bactericera cockerelli
GCGGAAGTTTTTTTTTGTTATAAACCTCGAGCTGCAAGCATTATGAACTCATAACCAAAATGGCATGAAATAAACATTAACCATAAGCCCATAGTAAGACGAATGCGGAAAAAAAAAAAAAAAAAAAATGAGACCAAAGTATGAATCTTTTACTAATATTAGGGGTGTTCGTAAAAGCGGTTAGGAGTATCAGAAAAAGGAAAATAAAAAGTAGTATTCTTCTATTCAACGAGGAAAACACGAATATGAAAAAAAAAAAAATATAAAAAGTTTTGTCTAAGCAGGTCAAAATTACAAAAGAAAATACATACGTACTCGGTTTAGCGTAAGTATAGCACGCTCGTTTTGTTTTTCTTGGCGTTGCAAAACTAGCGTTTTGCTTGATCTATTTCTCCATTGCATGTTGCGTGACGAACCTATTGAAAGTTGCGTGACATACCTATTGAAAGTTGCGTGACAAGATGACGAGTGACGTGAATAAATGATGTTTAGGAGACGTGAACAAAACCTGTAACATTGTAACATTTAATATAATAATAAACGCGCATGTGATGGGGAAAAATATAATATTTATACTCAGATAAATCTTATTTATAACCCCCCACTTTTTTCTCTCGGGAGCAAGATGGGGGTGGATGAGTGTGAAGATGGGGGTGGAGTGGGTGTGAAGAATAACACACATACTATACTTTGTGATTGATGATTTTGAAAATACCTCGATTCATGCGTTTATTGTACAGGGTACGAGATGATCCATTTCAGTACTGGGATAGCTTTTATTTATTAAAGCTTTTATTATTTTTTATTTCGAAGTGAAAAGTCATTGGCGATCCCTCAGCTATAAAACCTATAAGTAGGAGATCCAAAACCAAACAACCTCAACCATGAGAACGAGGTTGACCAATGACAAAAGCAAGTAGGTTTTAGAAAAAGCATAAAAACTGTTGTGTTACACTTGTTTTATTTCGTGGCCATCTCTTCATCCCCCTGCTTTCAATCTGTATTGTAGATTGCAATACTTGCATGGCATCACGTTTGAAGCAAGAATACTTCCCGTTTAATAAGCTAATATTAAGCACTGGATTTAATCACAGTACAAGAGAAGATGTAACAAGGTGCCAGGTACTGCCGTTCGGCAACACCACTCAACCCTATGAAGATAGCAGATCTACGAGGACAAGATAGATAAAAGATAGGTGATAAAGGAAGACACATTTTCCTTTAAATTTAGGTTACTAGATTTAATACAATTATTATAATTATGTCGGCAGATTTTCTCATTCGCCATCTGAAACTACCTATTACATATGTACCTATTCTTTTGAATTTACCTGATATAGTGACAGTAATTTACCTAGTAGGGTCACCGTGGCCGAGTGTTGTAGCGCACTTCCAAGCATAGTCCTGGGTTCGATCCCCAAGAGGGCAGGATTTTTTTGCTCTGTACTCATTGATGTTCGGGGTTCACTCATACCTCGTGAGAAAAAATAAAATCTTCAGCTTCACGCTTCACCTCAAAGAAATCTCGCTTTAACTTAACTGGTATTTATCACTCAATGACTATCTTTGTTTCGACGCCCAAAACACAAAAAAACTTGCTTTGGATTTTCTCAGTTCCTGTATAGAATCTTTGGGTTGTACATTTTTCAGCGTTAAACCGTTAGCTGACGTTAGACATGCTACTATGTATGATGAGGAGACAGGGCCCCATCATAACATTGTGAATACATACATAGCTCACCTAGCTGAAGTAAAAATAACTATATACTCGTGTATGTACACTACATTTTGAATAATAAAAAGCGAATATTTCTTTTGGGCAGGTATTTTAGGCACTACTTTCTCTTTATCATTTTCTAAATAATTGTATAATTTTTTTACCATGTAACTTTCCTTTTCATTTCTTTTTTACTTTTTCAATCTTTCGTCTCTTCATACTGATTTATTTCTTTCTTTAGCTGAAAGATTATACATATTCTATTCCTTGCTCTTTCACTTTTGGTATCATTTCATCTCATTTTCTTATTTAGCTTCTCTGTTATATCTTCCTTTCTCTTCACTTCCATCCTTTCTCTAATATCTCTTTCATTCACTTTTCCTCATATTTTAAATTATTTTTTTCTCATCAACTTGTTTACTTACAGACTGATTTTATGATATTATTTCTCGCTCTTTCACTTTTCATTTTCCTTCATAAGTTTCTCCCTTATTTCTATCTCGCTCTTCTATACCCATAATTTCTTATATTATATTAACCACTTTCTTTGTAACCCTTTTGTATTTTTATTGGATTTTCTATTTTCCCGTTTCTTGACTTTTTTCGATAGAATATTCTTATTATACTTTCCCAGCAAATTATTCTCGCTCTCTCTCTCTCTCTCTCTCTCTCTCTCTTTGGTAACTTTGTGCCTTCTAATCTCTATTTGTGTTATTTCTTATCTATTCAATTTTCACTTTTTTCCCACACAACATTCAACTATAGATTTTATTGCAATTGCAACATGCATAATTTTATGTAAAAATAGTGCATCTCCCATTTTCCCATAACCATTAACATACTTCTTGCACTAAAAGATAATTCACTCCGCGCGAATGCAAATCTTAACTTTTTTAACCATCTAAACATGAATAAAAAAATGTATATAAAAAAATGCAAACTTGTAATTCAACTTGTTCTTGTGAGTTATCACCCGATTGTCCCATTTTTTCTCTTTTTTTATATTTTTTCCCACTAGGAGAACAAAATAATGGGGACGAGATTGTGTGTTTTATAGCTTCGCTGATAAATATTGCAACTTGTAAGGGATATTGCAAATTTATTGCGTACATGCATGAGAGACATAGGTCAGATATTGAGATAGAAAATAGTTCACTGCGTATGAAGAAAATGTGACGTTTAATTTAGATTGTGAAAAAAATCATGAAATGGACCGTTTAGACAATAAAGTCGTAACCTGGATGTAAGTTGGTTTTAGTTTTAAGTTCCAAAGGGAATTCAGCAAAGCCGGTCTGGGTAATTTTGATCTTCGTACTCATAAGAGCTGTCCCCAAAGATGCTGCTGAAATAATTTCATCTTCAAAAATGTTCATTATACCCTGAAATGTTTAAATAACTAATGACAAGAATGTTTGAATTGTATACTGTATAATTGTATAAAAATGTTAGTTGGCAACTCTTTGTTTAGAGCAGTTCAGAATAAAATAAAATCTATTTTGTTAATAAAAAAAATGACACGCAGTTTAACTAACACAAAGTATTAATTTTTTTTTTTTTACGCTCAGATTTATTTCAAAGGTAGGCATTTTTTTTTTTTTTTTTTTTTTTTTTTTTATCATCATATTCTGTGATATGTTGATGATAAACTAGCCGTTTCCCCATACTTCACGTAAAATAATGATCTAATATCTATCGATGCATCTAATGAACATTGGACAACACTATGTACATATTCTAAGGGTACAGTTCTGACGATAGTTGATCACAAATAAGAACATATGTTTTAGGAAGAGCCAACTAAAGTTTCTGAAGACCATCACTTCCCCCAGGTGTGTATTAAAAAATCAACACATTTACAAAAAATAATACACTAGGTTTTATACCCACACAATTCTCTTTAACTAATATGGATATTTCCACATTTACATTTATGGAAATTATACAGGGGCCAATAAATCTCCCTTCTTCTACAATCTCCCTACTCAGACTGGGGAGGTAGCACTCTACCAAATTATAAAGATATTTATGTATGGAAAATTGGCATTACATACCTAGAGCAGAGAGGCACCGTGAGATGTGTTTATGTAAATATGTAAATTTATCCCATCCACCGTGTGCCTTGTAAATAATAGTCCAGGAGAAGTAGGGTCTTATCAGTTGGGGAAGAGTTGTATATTATGTGTTTCGCTCCCAAAATGTTCCTTTCTACCATGGAGATCTTTACTCTCTACCTATATTTCTCTCCCTTCTCATACCTTTTTCATTTTCTTCTATTTCCTCTCGACTTCTCCCTTTTACATTATTCTATTTCCTCTTCTGCTTAGTTTTCCATCTTCTTCAGTTTTTTTCTCTCTTATGAATTCTTTGATTTCTTTGTCCCTCTTTTAGTAGGTACTCCCTCAATTCCATAATTCCCTCTTTTCTCTCTCACACACACTTACATTCTGCAATCCCGTTCTTTCTCTTTTTCTCCTTACTTCTGTGTCTCTCCCCTCACCTAAGATAATTTTACCTCTACATTATTATCTTCTTTCTCTCTGTTTTTTTTCTCTACCCCTTCTTATCTCTATCTCTTCCTTTTTTATCCCCTTTATATCTCTTTTTCTCTCACACACAATTTTTTTACCTATGTACATTTAACACTTGTTTGTTCTGCTTATTTCTCTTTCTTCCTTTCACTTTTTCTCTCTATTTTTGTTCCTCTCTAACTCTCTCTCTCTCTCTCTCTCTCTCTCTCGCTCTCTCTCTCTTACTCACATTTTCTCTATTTTTCATCTATATCTTCTTCTTTCTCTATTTATCTCTTCTCTCTCCCCTTTTCGTTAGTTTTCTCTCCCCTTATATTTCTCCTCACTTTTAACTTAAGACTAATAAATAGTAGTTTAGTAACTTAGGGAGAAAACAGGAAAACAGTTCGGTTGCGAGATCAAAATTATAACTGAATGTATTTGGTAGAATTTCAACTGGCCACATTACAGCACTCCTCCACGGCAAGATAAAAGTATTTCTTCCTTTCTTTTTAAACAATAAAACAAATCAGCCCCCAAGTTTATCATAAGTAAGTTTTTGAGGTTGTTTGATATTCCTCTTTGGTAATGGTGTAGGAACAATAAGAGGAGGATTCATATTGCACGACCTAGGTATGTCAGGTATTATTTCGTTTGGATTTAATTGACTATCTTTATCATTTGGCATAGAACTAGGAGAAGACAGAGAAATATTATCATTATGTGCATTGTTCACAGTACTGGGTGAATTATCATTACTTGGTAGCAGTGGTGCTGGTGGATCACCATGAAGATCTAAATCATCAAACAAAATGTCCCTACAACTATCATTACTATTCGAACTGAACTTGATGAGTTGATCGACATGTCTTTTTACTACATTACCATCCAAAAGCCTAACCAAGTAAATAACATTACCAATCCTTTTAACCACAGTAGCTTTTACCCATTTTACCTGACTGTGAATTTCATAACTACGTACATAGACTGCCTCACCAGGAAGAAAAGTCACATTCCTTTTCCCTTCTAATGAAGATTGAACAGGAAAATTCTGAGAAACGGGATCGGGTTTTCGAATGAAATCTAGCCTAGTCCTTACCTTCCTTCCAAGGAACAACTCTGTTGGTGATTTCCCGGTAAGCCATTGAGGTGTACTCCTATAAGTTAGTAAATATCTACTTACCAAAGTACTTAGTGAATCAGCACTTTCATTGTTTAAAATCATTTTAGTAAGGCTTTGCTTGAAAGACTTGACAGCCACCTCAGCAGCGCCATTACTATTAGGGTGATACACCGGAGACGTAATATGTCGAATTTTATTATTATTACAAAAGTTTTGAAACTTACTTGACTGGAAAGGTGGCCCATTATCTGAAATCAAAGTTAGAGGCAGACCAAACCTTGCAAAAATCTCACGTAGTGTGTCCAAAGTACTATCAACGTCAGTGCGATTCATTCGTATGACCTCTGGCCATTTAGAAAATGAATCAGTCAATATCAGATACTTATTACCTTTTAAATCAAGAAAATCTATGTGAACACGTTCAAAAGGTGAATTCGATTCAGGCCACTTACTTTGCAGCTGGGGAGGGTTTTGTCGCATAGATAAACACACAGGACACTTATTCGAAAATTTCTCTACTTCCTCGTCTAAATGAGGCCACCAAAAATATGAACGAGCCAAAGCTTTCATTTTGGAAGCCCCCATATGAGTTGAGTGAAGCTCTTGTAGTAAAGATAAGCGACAATTCTCGGGTATAATCAACCTATAACCCCACATAATTACATCAGAATCAACGGATAATTCATTTTTCTTTAGAAAATAAGGACGTAAATTATCATCTTTACAAGATGTTGGCCAACCATTTACAATGAATGATTTTACCTTTCCTAGAAGCTTATCTACATTAGTAGATTTTTTAATGACTTGAAAATCAATTGATGTAGAATTTTTAACAAAATTTACATATTCACAGATTTTATCATCAATAGTAATTTTGTTATTATCATTACCGAGGGGAAATCTAGAAAACCAATCCGCAATATTTTCTTTCCCCTTAATATATTCTAAATTATAATCAAATTCGGAAAGAACTAGAGCCCACCTTTGAAGTCTACTTGCCCCCATGACAGGAATACCTTGATTTTCACCAAAAAGTGCCAAAAGCGGTTTATGATCGGAAGCTAAAATAAATTTTCTGCCAAGAAGATACTGGTCAAATTTTAAAACACTCCAATAAATCGCTAAAGCTTCTCTATGAATAACAGAATAATTTCTTTCACAAGGAGTTAAGGTTCTTGATGCGAAACAGATAGGTCGTTCTTCACCTGATGGAAAAAATTGTAATAGGACACCAGAAATACCTACAGCAGAAGCGTCAGTGACCAATTTCACTTGAAGAGAAGGATCATAATGTACCAAGGAAAGATCTGATAGTAGAATTTTTTTTAATCTTTTCAAAAGCATTTTTACACTGAGCGCTCCAAACAAACTTGTTTTTCTTAGTCCTCAATAAACAGTGCAGCGGTTCAAGAATATCGGATAACTGGGGAACGAACTTACCATAAAAATTTACCATGCCAACAAATGACCGAACTTCCGATACGTTTGTTGGTGGGGGTATTTCTTGAATTGCACGAATATTTTCAGGATCAGTCCTGATACCAGATTCACTAATAATATGACCCAAGTATGTAATACAAGATTGGAAAAACTTACATTTTTCTTTGTTGAGACGAAGACCAGCTTGACTAATTTTATCAAAAACATGTCTTAAATTTGAAATATGTTCTTCGTCAGATTCACCAGTTACCACAATATCATCAAAATAATTCTTAGTACCTTTACAACCCTGGAGGACTTTTTCAATTTTACTCTGAAAAATAGAACAAGCTGTTTTGGGGCCAAAAGGTAATCTCGTTGGCATATAAATACCCTTATTAGTACTCCAAGCTAATAACTCACCTGTAGCTTGAGATATTGGCAATTGATTATAAGCACAAGAAAAATCAAGTTTAGTAAATCTCTTACCTCCCCTCAGAGCATGGAATAAATCTTCCACTCGAGGAATAGGGTGATTGAAATCCTCTAAGTATTTATTTACAGTTACCTTGTAATCAACACATAAACGTATCTTACCGTTAGGCTTTAAAACGGGAACTAAAGGAGTACCCCAGTTACTATGCTCAACTTTCACTATAACACCCTGGGTTTCTAAATTTTCAAGTTCCTCCTCAACTTTGGATCTGAACGCAATAGGTACCTGTCGTGGTTTACAAAATATAGGTCTTACCTGAGGATCTTTCAGTTTCAAATCTATTACCTCATACTTATAAGTACCTAACTCGTCATTGAATAAATGTTTAAATTCATGAATCAGATCTTCCAAGATTTTATCTCTATCAACAGTATTTATAAATTCAGAGTTTTCTTTTGAAAATCGGATACCCAAAACTTCCATGAGATCACGGCCTAACAAAGGCTTAACACCATTTTCTACTACAACCAAATTATGCTGTACTGAACAAGTACCACAACAAATGTTGGCCTTTAAAATCCCATTTGGTATTACAACGGAACCATCGTACATCTGTAACTGAATACTGGATGGATTCAAAATAAAAGAACTGAAATAGCTATCATAAATATGCTTAGGCAAAACAGAAACACCAGCACCAGTGTCAAGTTCCATTTTGATCGGAATATTATTAATGAAAACCTGTATGGTAAAGGGAGCAACTGAATTAATATGCTCTAAGGAAAGCAAAGTTTCAGTGTGCAAATTATCTCCCTGGTCTAATGCAAAAGTACTGGTAGTTCCACTAACTTCATGACACTTTTTAACCGGACATACCTTAGCAATGTGACCTCTCCTCTTACAGTTATTACATACAAAGTTTTTAAATTTGCATTTAGAAAAATTGTGACGATCGCCACCACATGTGAAGCAGAGTTCTTTCTTCTGGACTTCAGCATCGTGAACTGTCTTCGACTTGACGGAATTTTGATGGCCACTCGCACGCTGGTTTGAATAAAGAACAGGAACAGATGATGAATTCTTGTAACAGGACTCCTTACTCAACGCAAGCTTCACTAACTTATCCAATGTGATGGACACATCTTCTTCACACAAACGATCCAGGACAGCACCAGACTTCATTCCGGAAACAAATCTGTCCTTGACAAAATCATTTAAATGAGCACCAAACTTGCAATCCAAAGCCGCTTCTTTGACCCGGACAAACCACTCGTTAACATTTTCAGTTTCTTCTTGATTGATACTGTAGAAATGAATGCGCTTACGAAAAATAGGTACATGAGGTGTAAACTGGTTCTTGAGAATCAAACAGAGATCAGAAAACGTTTTCTGAGATGGCAAATCAGGATCACAAATACTTCTAATAATTTTGTAAATCGAACTATGAACAGATGTCAATAACACAGAAGCTTGTTTCTTGTTATCTGAAATTCCATTAGCTTGGAAATATTGCTCCAGAATTTCCAGAAAAATAGCACTGTCATCACCTAAATTGAACTGTGGTGGACTGCCAACACTACCAATGGTATGAAAAACTGCTGTATTTGTCCCCACTCCGGATGCAACTTGATTATTGTTCGGCATGATCAGAAAAGAACGAGTAAGGGTTTAATACTTTCCACAACACAAAAAGAAAATTTTTACACTCGTCGCCATTTTAGTAACTTAGGGAGAAAACAGGAAAACAGTTCGGTTGCGAGATCAAAATT
The DNA here is from genome assembly GCA_024516035.1 of Bactericera cockerelli. Taxonomy (NCBI): domain Eukaryota; kingdom Metazoa; phylum Arthropoda; class Insecta; order Hemiptera; family Triozidae; genus Bactericera; species Bactericera cockerelli. Next base: position 8,972 of record JAMCCL010000056.1, read on the forward strand.
ATAACTGAATGTATTTGGTAGAATTTCAACTGGCCACATTACAGCAAGTAGCACATTTATTCAACAGCACATCACAATATGGTGAGATGTATGCTAACGTGAAAGTTAAAAGGAAAGGAAAGAGATGGAGAGTGGGAGAAATCGAGAGACAAGGACTGAATTCCTGTATTCCCTGAGTTTATCATACCTCTAGTATTTTTGGTGAACCTGCAACCCCCTCCAAAGACATATTAGAAAAGAGAAACTCTCCCTTCCTTTACCCTTATTTCCCGAATATAATATACTATAGGAAATACTCATTTGAAAAGGGTGTACAGAGAGAGAAAGAGAGAGAGAGAGGAAGAGAGAGAGAGAGAGAGAGAGAGGTCTTTTTGGGAGATGCCAAATACCATTTAAAGTACTTTTGGTACTTGGAATTGCCATAATCCTTATCTCTCTTCATCTTCATATTTACTCTCTTCTCTCTCCTCTCTCTCTCTCTCTCTCTCTTCTCTTCTCTCTCTCTCTCTCTCTCTCTCTCTCTCTCTCTCTCTCTCTGCTCTCTCTCTCTCTCTCTCTCTGCTTCTCTCTCCTCTCTCTCCTCTCCTCTCTCTCTCTCTCTCTCTCTCTCTCTGCTCTCTCTCTCTGCTCCCTCTCTCTGCTCTCTCTCTCTCTCTTCTCTCTCTGCTCTCTCTCTCTGCTCTCTCTCTCTCTGCTCTCTCTCTCTCTCTGCTCTCTCTCTCTCTCTGCTCTCTCTCTCTCTCTCTGCTCTCTCTCTCTCTCTCTCTGCTTTCTCTCTCTCTCTGCTCTCTCTCTCTCTGCTCTCTCTCTCTGCTCCTCTCTCTCTCTCTCTCTCTCTCTCTCCTCTCTCTCTCTCTCTCTCTCTGCTCTCTCTCTCTCTCTCTCTCTCTGCTCTCTCTCTCTCTCTCTCTGCTCTCTCTCTGCTCTCTCTCTCTCTCCTCTCTCTGCCTCTCTCTGCTCTCTGCTCTCTCTCTGCTCTCTTCTCTCTCTCTCTCTGCTCTCTCTCTCCTCTGTCTCTCTCTCTCTGCTCTCTCTCTGCTCTCTCTTCTGCTCTCTCTCTCTCTCTGCTCTCTCTCTCTCTCGCTCTCTCTCTGCTCTCTCTCTCTCTCTCTCTCTCTCTCTCTCTCTCTCTGCTCTCCTCTCTGCTCTCTGCTCTCTCTCTCTCTCTCTGCTCTCTCTCTGCTCTCTGCTCTCTCTCTCTGTGCTCTCTCTTAGGGGAATTATATGATGTAAAAAAAAAAAAAACCAATACAACAATTTATATTATTATCAAATCAAATCAAATCAAATCAAATCTCTCTCTCTCTCTCTGCTCTCTCTCTCTCTCTCTGCTCTCTCTCTCTCTGCTCTCTCTCTCTCTCTCTTTGTGACTCACATAGACTTCTCTCTCTCATTCTCACTCAGAATATCAATAACCTATGTACAAAACCCTTCTATTTAAGCTTGTGAAACCCTTATACATATTTAACAAATTAAACGTTAGTACTGAAAAAATAGTAATCAGACCAAAAGACAGTAGGGAACACAAATCATTGGCACCCTTAACAGAACCTTAATTTTTACCTCAACCATGAGGTAAAAATTTGACCAATGACGCTAAAGATAAAGAGCAAGTAAAGATAAAGAGCTAGTTATTTTGTCACAATTTTTAGTGTGTAGCTTTGACATTACGAGAACTAATGCTAATACATCATATCTCCAATCAATCATTATAAGGGTTGGGTGGAAGAGATTTCCACAGGCAATAACCCCGCCCTTTAGGTAGGACATTATTGTTATTTTCTTTTTTTACTTATTAATTTTGTCATTTGTTTGTTTGTTTTTTTTCTTTTCTTTTCTTAATTTTATACAGTTACCATTGTACTTTGTCCTCCTAATAAACCTTTAAAAAAAAAAAAAAAAAAAAAATGTATCAATCTCGTAATGCCGCCACTGGTCGTTGCGCTCTCTACAACTAGACCCATTGTGCTCACGAGGCTAGAATAGGCCCCGACATCCAAAGTACAGAACCGAAGGAATTCCGATCCCGCCGAGATTTGAACCCGGGTCACCTGGAATGCAAGCCGAGCGTGCTACCGCTAGACCGAGGTGACTACTTTATCGATAGTAGTTATACTATTCTTTGTGAATGCTAATTATTGTAGAAGGTTTTAATTTTTTAGAACTCTAGAATAAGTTTAAATTTTTAATTGAAAATAGTAAAATTCTTTCTCCTATTCATTCTGTGTCACAAAAAATTAATGTTCACGGAGCTTCTTCTCTCTGAATTCTGTTTATTATTTTCAGTGAAAATAAAGAAAAAGCAGAGAAAAAAGATAAGTAAAGCATGAATAATTTAATTTTTCATCACCTTAAACAAAGTTACTCCGTATTGAAATTTGAATAGTTAAAAAAAAAAAAAATTCAATGTGACTAAAATAAATTTATAATGACGTGCGTTTGTACGTGAGATGAAATTTTAAGTGTTTCTTTTCGTTCTCATCAGATTCTTTTTGTTTTTATGTTTTTCTTTTAATTTTTTTTTAATCCAAAGTTAATTTCAAAAATCGTAAGCTATACTATTTTACTAGAGTGTTGAAAGTTGAAACTGCTACGTTTCCGTTCGCACTCAAAAGTTGATGCATAAAAAGCTTTAGTCACCAAAGATGGCACATTGACTACACCAGTTCTCATCCGATTACTTGGATTCAGGAACGCCCTAAGTTCTGCTTTCGAATCCATCCATGGTTGTCATGGCAATCTACGTTATGCTGTCTATTTTTGACCCTACTCAGGTTAGGTGATGTTAATTTGAGTAGCTGGGTGGCAAAGTGACCAAGCGAATAATGAGTACAATCCACGTTGTAATATGACCATTGACCATGTACTTGAAATCGACTGTAAAAATGTTTAAAGATTTTTTTCTCATGTTCACTACAGGAAATTTATATGTGTCTTTTAGCAAAAATTCACCGTCAAAAAGTTAAATATTATTTTTTTATTAAGATATTCTGTAAGATCGTCAGATTGGTAAATTTCTTTTAATCAGTAAAGAGGACGAAAAAAAAGTTTATTGCAATTATTTTTAAATTTGAACTCTAGATAAAATCAACTTTTAACACTTTGCGCCTGGAGCTAATACGTGCTGATAAGGATGGAAGGGGGGGGGGGGTTGATAATTTCGAAAGCACTTGATCTAATCACCTTCTTCTGTTCTGCCTGCCTGCAGGAGAAGTTACTCTAAACTTTTAGTATTATTCAAATTTAAATTCTGATGATGTTATAGGGTTCCTGAAATTAAATTGGAGACGGTAAAATTTCGAGACCTATAATTATGCGTTGGATTATAAAATTACGTGATTCACAATGATGATGATGATCTACCGGTGGATTTGTGAAAACAAAATGATGATTATGATAGCAATAATGATTTGCAAATATTACCGGCCTCGCGGGCTTGTAATCGGGAGGTCGGTAGTTCAAGTCCCAAGTTAAGCAAAAATTTAGTAAAGCTAGTTTGATTAATTGTGATGTTACGATCGTGAATAACATATTATGTGAATATTTCAACACTAATATGTTTACTAATGTTGATTGCTCGCTCATCACTTAAAAGGGTTACTTTTTTTGAGCTCTTCTAAAGCGAAATCCCTCCTCCCACCATTCACTTACGATGCATCAGTCAAATTTTTGACTGCTTAAGAAATACAAAATGCTTCACAACACGTAAGGTTGAACTTTTTTCTTTTATCTCTCTTGAGAAAAAATAAAAACAGAAGAAACCTTGCATTTCCTTTTCAACATTCTTGAAATTCTTTTCCCACTGTGATCTTACCATCTCTTTCTTTCTCTCTCTCACTCTCTCTCTCTGTTTCTCTCTCTCTCTTTCTCTCTCTCTCTCTTAAACTTTTGGTTGCTATCTTTTTCTCTCCTTTCTTTCAAGAGAAAAAAATTAAAATTACTAGGCCCCTTTCCTTGGCTACAAAGGGATTTCTTTGCGAGCGAGATTAAAATATTCACAAGAGGAGAAGACGAAAAACAAGAGAAAAGAAAATTAAACAAAATTCCTTCTAATCTGTTTAAATGGTCCAATTAGAAGAATGGTCCCGCGTCCCCACTCCGTACCGTTCCCCTATTTTCCGTACTTTTCCTAATGTGACCTCATTTGTCAAGGAGACGTTGTTTGGCCTAATCCATCCAAAATTATATTGGATGTTTTTACATTTTCCGTTTTGTACTTGAGTTGTTTGTTTTGTGTTTTTGTTTATTTTTCAAGATAGAAGAAAATTTGTCGCGTTATACATTTTGTTTTTACACAACTTGTGCGAAATTTACGCGGTATTGAACGTGTGGTAAAAACGCTGTACATGTATGTTCAACACGATGGTTCGTGTTATGTACAACTATCAACTATTGGAAGTATTCTAAGGGCGGAATTAATAGATATTTTTCTAATACCTCTGTGGCGCTAAGTCACGGATTGCATACTGTGTAGGATAGGAAAAACCGACGCTTAGCAATGGATTGCGTTATAGGTAGAATTTTTCTATTAATTTCGCCCTAAGTTTAAAATGAAACTTTCACCTTCTGAGAAGAAAGTTACTGTTCGCCTTTAACACAGCTTATTTTTTTGATATCTAGACATTATTACCTACTTTAGTTTATTTATTTAGGAATTAATAGACGTTTTTCTAATGCCTCTGTGGCGCTAAGTCATAGATTGCGTACTGTGTAAGATAGGGAAAACCGACACTTAGCAATGACTTGAGCTATAGAATTTGTCTATTTTCGCCCTGAGACTTTAGAGCAATTGCTTGACAATGTTCTTGTAATTAACATTATGTAGAACTGTCTCAATACTTGAAACTGAGACTTTAGGGTCGAAATTAATAAACAAAAGTGTTTGCTAAGGGTTGGTTTTCCCCATCTTACACAGTACGCAATCCGTGATTTAGCGCCACAGAGGTATTACAAAATCGTCTATTAATTCTGCCTTAGATCTTTTTCTTTCTTGATTTTCTTTTGACGATTTTTTAATCTTAGGCTAGTTTCAGATCTTTTCAAATTGGAGGCTTTTGTATATGAATAAAATTGTACATTTGATAAGATTGCTTTTTGATTGTGAATATACAGACTCTTGTTTACAAAGTACCTACGTGTAGGTAGGTTTAATTTAACTACAGGTTAGACTTTATTGTAATGTAAGTATAACTAACGTAAATAAAATAGTAAACATGACATGTAAGCAGCTTTAAAATATTTTAAATTTAATAAATTTACGAACAACAAAGTAAACAATTAAAACAATCATGGATATAATTTAATATACGAGAATTTAGCAATTTTGATAATAATATGTTTTGGGATGATTATTTTATCATGCGAAAATGATAAAATTCGTTAAAATGCAATTATACTATCAAAAATCGCGTTATAAAGCTCATAAAATAATATATTTCTGAATTGGCTATAATTTCAAAAACATTTTTTTGACCAAGTTTTTTTGTAAATTTTATCAAAAAAGATAGAAGAGGAGAAAAATCATATATTGGTGTACAAGTAGATATTACATTTCAGACAGTAAAGTTAAAACTATGTAGAGTGTGAAAGCGTAACGTAAGACATAGCGACTTAGCGAGTACTCCATGTTTTCGCTAGTTTTTTCTGCAAGAGAAGTAATTATTATAGAAATTTTGCACTTATCTTAGTCTTCCTCTATTTCTCCTTGCTGTTACTTCTCCAATGTTTGTTGTGCTTACCACCTCCTCAACACTTGTCCTGTAATCTTGTGTTACACAACATTAAATTTTCTAATTTTATTTTTTTCCCCAGATTGAATTTTTAACTCTAAAACACAATGTTTCCTTTCTCTTCTTGCTCTACCCATTTCCCATCTTCTCTCCTCTCCTTCTATGCTCCGTTTCTCACTCTCTCTCTTTTCTCCCTCTTTCTCTTACCCACTCCTTATCTTCTCTCCTCTCCTTCTATCCTATATTTCTTTCTCTCTTTTTCTCCCCTCTTCTCTTCCTTTCTCTCTATCTCTATCTTTATGTTCACCATTTCGTTTTAACATAACGAGAAAACTGTTAATTCTGACAGCAATGTTTTCCGTTGAGCTTCGCTTTAAGATCTTTTTCTCCAAAGTTGTGTTGTTATTTACTTTACTCCCCCTCATATGAGTTCTCTAAGAAGCACTGCTCAAATACACTACCAATTATGGACATTGGACACAATACTTCCTCGTGAATGGTTCACATCGATGCATTCTGATTCGTTTTGTTTTTCCAAAAACCATCAACCTATTTTCAAATTCGTTTCCGATAGTAGAATAACACTTTTTCCACATGTTACTGTGTTCAAAAATCTGTACTGGCAAGTTCAAGATCTATTTTTACTTCTTTGTTCATATTTTAGTTCAAGTTTTTCTTAAATATTAGAATTATCAGAATAATGTAAAACCCTAATAGTCATTCACATACAATATATCAAATTTGCAGGGAATCTAAATAATAAATAGACAGACACATAACCAAAGGTTCCCTAGACATTATAACTTATAACATGTCGAGAAATACGAAGAAAAACATAATTATATTACAAAAAACAAACACAACAGGTACTTCCGATATCTATTGTTGGATATTCTCGGAAGTAAACTATAAATGGGACGGATGCACTTTCATTTATTAAAAACTATAAGCTATTATTACGTACGTACTTTGCTATTGTAGTAGATTTCAATATTTTATAACAGCATCTGTAGCGTTGCTAAAATGTAAACCATCTTTTTATGTATATAAATTAGGTTCAAAACTAAAAAAGACTAGGAAAAAGAAGATGGACTTAAAGAGTATATCTCAGAGAGAATAATAATATCATCGTCTCATTTATACTGCCCGATTAGGACTATCATTTCAGCAATAAGCCCAAGACTTATGTAGTCAAAATCCTACTGGGGGGGTTAATTATAATTAACCGGATAGGTTTCGAACCCGCAAGCTCTGGATTACGAGACCCACGCCTTGACCACGGAGCTACCGGGACTGCAAAGCTAAGAAAAGAGAGAAAGGAAGAAGTAGACGAAAGAGATGTAGAATAGGGGAGATATATAGGTGGAGGGAGGGAGAAAGAGTGAAGGAAGGAAAATAGGAGAATTTAGGGATATAACACTGCTAGAGAAAGAGACAAGTGTATAAGTGTATAAAGAGAAGGAGAGACAGAGAAAGAAAAAGAGAGCAACAGTGGGCAGTTAAGCGAAATAAAGAAGATTAACAGGAGCTAGAGAAAGAGTGGGAGGGAGAAAGAGAATAATATAAAGATCTGGAAGAAGAGGGATAGAAAGAGGGAGAGGGTGATAGTAATGTAAAATATAGTCTATGTATATTGCATATACGTAAAAGGAGGTAGGGAGAAAGAGAGAGAAAGAAGGGAGGGAGAAGGAGAAAGAAAGGGGAAGAGTAAGATTCCCAGGGGATGGTTCGTGATAAATAGAGTATCATTTTTCTTATTGTGTGTTACTTCCTTACACAAGATCCTTTTCGACTTATTATCCTGTCTCTCTCTCTCTCCCTCCCTCGTACTCTCTACATATCCCTTCTCTTTCTCCTCTCTCCCTCCTCACACGCCCCCATTCGCCATACTATCCAGAATACTTTCGCTTATCTCTTGTGTGGTCTGCTCTATTTGATTCCTGCAATATGTGTTGAAGTGGCTTATGGGGACGTGGGAGTGATTTCCAATGATTCCATATGTCTTTTGAACATCACTGAACATTGGACAAACCACTCATATTAATCCAGCCTTGGTTGAGCCGGTAATTTCAAAAAAAATGTCGAGATACTGATTTCTGTTTATGCTAATTAGTGATTAAACTATATTCTGTTTTTAGAGTTCAAAACACAATCAGCCTCAGGTTTTTTGAGATAGAGAGAGGACGATAACACGGGGTGGAGTGGGATTTCCACCCATTAAAAAACCGATCGCTCCCATGAAAAGACGGAACATCCGGAACCGTTATTTTAACATTATTTCAAATGAGTTGCGCTGGATATTACAAAACTACTCAAAGCAATTTTGAAGAAGTAGCGATTGTTTTTTTTTTTTTTTCAGATTGAGTCACACGAGCAGTAAGTGTCCGTGAAATTTTCGGCCCAGATCAGACTGGAAATTTTGAAAATGGCTGAATAAATAAATAACGACCTTGTGTTTTGTTCATGTTTGGCCAGGTTGGGTTGGAGATTTCCAAGATGGCTGCATAAATAAATAACGATCGACCTTGTTTTTGTTCATGTTTGCCCAAGTTGGGCTGGAGATTTCCAAAATGGCTGCATAGATAAATAACGATCGACCTTGTTTTTGTTCATGTTTGGCCAAGTTGGGTTGGAGATTTCCAAAATGGCTGCATAAATAAATAACGACCTTGTGTTTGTTAATTTTTGGCCAAGTTGGGTTGGAGACTTCCAAAAATGGCTGCATGGATAAATAAATAAAGATTTTGTGTTTTGTTCATTGTGTTTGTTCATAATGTTGATGCATTGTTCATGTTCCAGGCTGGGCCATAGCCTCGGAGGAGCGGGAGTGGAAGTACCGGCTATCCATCTACTACGTGAAGCTACTGGACTCGGGAACCTTTACTTGTACCACCCCACGCGGCCTGAGCAACTCTGTCCACGTCAATGTCAAAGGTAAGCGAGGCCCATGCTACTCTGTCCATGTCAATGTCAAAGGTAAGCGAGGCCCATGCTACTCTGTCCATGTCAATGTCAAAGGTAAGCGAGGCCCATGCTACTCTGTCCATGTCAATGTCAAAGGTAAGCGAGGCCCATGCTACTCTGTCCACGTCAATGTCAAAGGTAAGCGAGGCCCATGCTACTCTGTCCACGTCAATGTCAAAGGTAAGCGAGGCCCATGCTACTCTGTCCACGTCAATGTCAAAGGTAAGCGAGGCCCATGCTACTCTGTCCATGTCAATGTCAAGGGTAAGCGAGGCCCATGCTACTCTGTCCATGTCAATGTCAAAGGTAAGCGAGGCCCATGCTACTCTGTCCACGTCAATGTCAAAGGTAAGCGAGGCCCATGCTACTCTGTCCATGTCAATGTCAAGGGTAAGCGAGGCCCATGCTACTCTGTCCATGTCAATGTCAAAGGTAAGCGAGGCCCATGCTACTCTGTCCATGTCAATGTCAAAGGTAAGCGAGGCCCATGCTACTCTGTCCATGTCAATGTCAAAGGTAAGCGAGGCCCATGCTACTCTGTCCACGTCAATGTCAAAGGTAAGCGAGGCCCATGCTACTCTGTCCATGTCAAAGTCAAAGGTAAGCGAGGCCCATGCTCAACGCTAATAATAAAGAAATAGTTGGACAAGAGGAGATGTTAAAGCGCCTTAAAGGAAAAAAAAGAGGAAAATAATTATTTCATTAAACATTTATTTCATCTAATAATAATTTATTTCAAGAATGTTTATTTCAAATATCGTAGATAATTAATCAGATAAAACAGGGAGTAGACCAGCAGTCTGGCTGGGGGACTATAAACAGGGAGTAGACCAGCATTGGCTTGGTTCTGGGGGCCCTTGTCAATTATTAGACTCCTTGTAAAGACAGTGGTAGAAGTGCTGAGTCATTCCTCCATTGTCTAGCTACCATCGTTCACGATGACGCCACCCAATGATATGATATGAATAATGTCCGCCATATTGGAAAGTTTGTTTATGTGACAGATTTGAGGAATTACTTATTCTTCCATAGATACAATAGACGAGTCGTATTCACAAGCCTAACATCTACTCTGTTTTCTCAGGTGTACACTGCGAGCGCCTCACGCTGAGGTCTCACGAGAGACTGACCACCAAGATAGACGGCCACAGGTTGGGCCAGATGGCGCACTTCACGTGTCCTGGCGGCACCATACGGGAGGGCCCCGCCAACATCACTTGCATGGCCAATGGTAAGTTGCGACCATTCCAACTCCGGTGGCATAATGTTTCATGCTCTCAGTCAAAGCTGAGGATGGAGGAGTGCCATTAGATGTACAATAATTGTGCATGCATATCAGAACATTAGAAATTCAAATAATTTATGGTTGTTTTTTGTTATCATATATGTGTGTCAATCAACTACGTGATATCACATCTACTCAAACTCACTTTACTAAATTTACGCTGAAACCCGGACTTAAACCACCGACCTCCAGGTTACAAGTCCTCCGCCTTATCGATCAAGCTACTGATGTCGGTAGAAACTTAAATAATGGACAGCTGTTTCGACCGAATAAAGAATCCAACCCTAACAAGCCAGGCTGGCTTGCAGTTTCCCAAGGGTTTAATGGCTTATCTTAATATATAAATGTCAAAGTCACTGACTGACCACTCACTGATCATCGCTCTACAGCCCAAACCGTAAGTCCTAGGAAGCTGAAATTTGGTAGGTAGCTTTGTCTTATAGTCTAGATGTGCAATAAGACGGGATTTTTCGAAACTCCGCCTACAACACCTGCCATTGGCGAAAAAGGATTTTTTGCTTTCACGGCCATGCCTCGGCCCGCAAAGCGGGCGACAGCCCGCTAGTTATGACTAAGCCCAAATTCTCACGATGCGATGGTTTACGGCAGCGTGAATAAACATAGAAAGAAATATGTCGTTCTGCGAAGCACATAGAAATATGTCATTCAGAATAAGCCAACTTTATCACTTAACTTGCCTGGACACAATCACCCCCTCCCAGCTGCAGTCAAGTTGGTTACACCACAATGAGATTTCTTCAGCATGCAAAAGTTTTGTTCCGAATATCTGCCTCTCTATTTGATTTAGTCAATATCATTTGATTCGTCTTTTTTATTCATTTTAAGAGCTAATCAGATTCTTTTCATCCAAGCTTGCTCTTATTTAAAAATTATTGCTAATAAAGAACTTTGTTACTAGTGAATCTTCATTGACATAACAGACATCAGTAGGGAGCTAAGTTTAATATCAGTGAGTGAGTCAGTGAGTAAGTCCTGCAGTTCTGTTTTCCACTCATGTATGGTAAACGTAAAATGAGATAGAAAAATGCGAATATATTTACATTTCCCAGTCAATGTTCCGTAAAAAACGTGAAATTTTCTGCATATTTACTTGTTAAGAACTTTTATCAAGTATTATTGCATAGTAATATCCACTAAAGAGGTAAAAACAAAATAAAACTATCGGAACTTACCACCTACCAAGAACACAATTTATTGAAGAAAACTTTCCCGCCAGCTTTCACACCCTTGGAAGGGTCAGAAGAGGCGAGAGCCTGCAGGATTTATTAGAATGTCCCGTCTCCAGTGGAGAGGAAAGCTGGACATGATGGAGGACGAGGAACTTTATTGATGATGGATATTTCCTATTCAGAAGAAAACTTTTACATCAAAGGCGGCGCGCGTTGTATGTTGGTTGGAAGAGATTGGCATACACAATAATATAGCCCTTTATCCTTTAGTAAGGACATAATTATAGGTTTCCTGGTCTACTCACAGCAGTCTGGCTGGGGACTATAAACAGGGAGGAAACCAGCAGACTGGCTGGGGACTATAAACAGGGAGTACACCAGCAGTCTGGCTGGGGGACTATAAACAGGGAGTACACCAGCATTGGCTTGGTTCTGTCAATTTTTAGCCTCCTTGTAAAGACAGTGGTAGAAGTGCTGAGTCATTGCTCCACTGTCTGGCTACCATCATTCACAATGACGCCAACCTATGATGAAAGACATAAATATGTACATGTACTGGCTAAAGATAAGGCGGTGGACTTTTAACCTGCAGGTCGGTCAATAAAACTTTAGCAGCGTTATTTTGAGTATAGGTGATTGTGACACTACGAAAATGAATAACCCAAATAAGATAACTCTTTTAAAACTTGTTACTTCAGTGAGAATCCCCTATAAATAATCTCGATTTTGTTTATAAATAATTTTTGAAACTGATGCCTACTCAGCTTCAGGCCTCGGGTATGATGTGAGCGTCAAGCGAATTTTTCAGTTTTAAAGTAAAAAATGAACAAATTGCTTGACGCTGACGTTCGTTATCGAGGAAATGGAAAAGGTTAAAAAGAAGGTTTAAAAAGAAAAGGTTAAAAAAAGGCTTGCTAATTAGGTCTTTTTCATGAAGAAAATCCTGAAAAGCACAGAAAATCCTCTCGAAAAAGTTGGAGAGAACAACGAAAGGAAAATAAATAAATGGAGATTCGTTTCTCAGAATGCATTAGCATCAGAAATAAACTTGCACACGCTGCGATGCTGCCAAGTTACCACGTGTGACATTGAGATGGAATTTGAGGATTTAGTTTAGCCCAACTTTATTCGTTTGTTTTGTCAACATCCTTGATGTAACTATTGCTTGATATAGGTATAGGGTATACATATGATAGTATATGGTGATTAGATTGTGACTATGACTGTTCAAGTATTCATGATTCAGAGTTCGTGAATTCAAATCCCACGTTGGTCAGAATATTTTAACAAACATTGTGTATCCTCCGAAGTTCACTTTACTTGAGGTTGGCATACTGGCACAACCTAGGTTAATGCAGAAACCTAGATATCGGATCTGGTCGTACATTTAATCCTTCCACCACCACGAGATGGGTACCTGACACTATGTGTACCTGTCTCATAAGCACTGAACAGTTAATGTTTAACGCCATTGTCAACCGCTAAAAATCACCAAATCTTAACGTCGCTGGGCGTTGCTTAACTTCAGTGAAAGAGTGGAAAATGGTGTTATCAACGTGCTAGCTTCAGCTTCAGCCGCCACAAAGTTACTGTTTCTCATCACTCGTCGCACTGATTGGTTGACACAATTTCCTTCGTGCAGCGGAGAAGACGTGAATTTCCTTTCAAAGAGAAATGTTCAATCTTTCTGGACGTAAAGGGCAAAATGATCAAAAGAGAAGAAAAGCTAGTCAGAATTAGTGGTGGAAATATTGAAGAAAATGCCATAAATATTTACCACAATAAGGTAGAAATACATTATTCACAGATCTTTCCCAAACCTACGCGGGGGTGGCATTTTTTTCAGCCACTTTTTAAGGTTAAGCTTGAGGTTAGAACCGACCACTCCTACTTGCACATTTTTTCTGCTGGATGTCCTTTCCTGAAGTCAACTCCTAAAATGAAAAGCGCCAATGATGTGTGTTTATGTGTTTTGTTTGGCAAAAATTTGCTAGGTACCGTATCTGTTTAAACCGGTTTAACCACCTTGAACCACCGACCTCCAGGTTACAAGTCCGCCGGCTTATCGATCAAGCTACTGAGGTCGGTATAGCAGCCGAATTATAAAAACAGGCTTAAATAAAAGATAAGCCAGACCTCTCTCAAGTCGGAGTTTCAACCACTCAGATCAGAATACTATGAGGGACAGCCTGGCTTATCTAAACATTTTAATCCTGTTTTTAATTCGGCCCTTAAAACAAGAGGATCAGGCTTTAGACGTAGAAGCGCTATCATAGAGATAGCCAGGTTAAATGCTGGCTCGGTATCATTAGTGTAGGAGCATAAAGAAAAACCCATCAGCCCATATTGTCTACTTTCAAATTGGCTGGACCTGGAGAATTTATTACATATTCTTTGTCAAACAGATTTTCAGCCATTGTAACGAAGGTCGGGCAGTTTAGTCCAAACAATATGCTGAAAACACCTTGCCTGCTGCTATGTTATTTACAAAGGAACAGTCTATTTACCGCAACGATGACTTTAAAAACAAACAACAGATGTCGTCATTGTTGATCATACAAGGTTGTCTTTTAGGTATAGGTGAGATTCACAGCCTTTTTCATGAAAGAGATGAGACAGCAGCTACTGTAAACCAGAAAGATATCTCTTACAATCAGCTGTAACCAAATATTAAATTCAATTTTTTTCGACTCTGGGGATTGAATCCGGGACCTTCCGCATGGTAAGCGAGTATCGAGCTAATCGTGCACTCATAATAATATTGATGGGTATAATAGCTAATGAGAATAAATTGATATTATACTAATGATAGAAAAGTTTTTTTTCTATGTTACTATTCTAAGATGTAGCTCAACCAGTATGCTACGCCGCTTCCTAATGGACGAGCGAACAATTTATTTTTCATTTGATGGTGCATCAACACAAGTGCACCGAAAAGTAGAAAAATGAGAAACGTCTTTATAATTATAATGTAGCTGGTACACAGATAAAATATATAAATTAATTAAAAGTCATAACACACATACCTTCGGTTTCTCTTCTTGAGGCATCAAATGGAAAATGTTCAGGTACACCTTGAAGGCTATACATCGAAAGCGTCCAATGGTCCATCCTGTAGAGCCAATAACGTCCCCACTTTCGCATAAATCAATCTGCATAATATTTTTCGCTCATAATGTTTTAACACCGTCACGTTACGATATTCAGAATAAAAGAAGGGGTGGGGGCTGGTTTGTCCTGCCTCTCCCCTACCCAACAATGGATACGTGATGTTCGACATTTCCTCCCCCTCCCTCCCTTCTCCTCTCTCTCTTCCTCTCTCTCTCACACACACATAGACACACTGTGGAAAAAAAAATCTCCTCTTTTTCCAGCATTGTCTGCTCCCTCCCCTCCGAATCCTCCTTCTCCCTTTATAACCCTTCCATTATACGCTTCCTCTCCTCTTATTTCTTGACCTCTTCTACCACTCCTCCTTTTCCCCCCTTCTTTCCAAGCCCCCTTCTCTCCACCCTCTTTACCCCTCTCATTCTGCTCTTCTATAGTTCCTTTTTACAGTTCCTCCTATCCTCCTACTTCTCTATCTTTATTCTTCTTCTCCATTTTCAACCTTTCTACGCCCCTCCTCTCTTTACCCCTCCCATTCTTCTCTTCTAGTTCCTTCTTCTTCTTCCTACTATACGCCTACTCCATCTTCCTTCTTCTCTTTTTTCTCCTCTTCAATCTACGCCCCTCCTCCCCCTTCTTTACCCCCTCATTCTTCTCCTCTTCCTCCTTTAACTCCTTTTTTCTTTTTCTCCTACTCCTATTTTCTTTCGACATGGTCCTAATCCTCCTACATGGTTCTAGATAGATGAATTCGATTGTCCTACTCCTTCTCCTCTTTTCCCTCATCCATTATCTACCCTCTCCACCTATATTCCTATTTCCCTCCTTCACTTCCTCCTTCTTCTACTTCTCTTCTTTTCCCTCATTCATCTCTACCCTCTCCACCTATATTCCTATTTCCCTCCTTCTACTCCTTCTCTTCTTTTCCCTCATTCATCTCTACCCTCTCCACCTATATTCCAATTTCCCTCCTTCACTTCCTCCTTCTTCTCATTCTCCTCTTTTCCCTCATTCATCTCTACCCTCTCCACCTATATTCCTATTTCCCTCCTTCACTTCCTCCTTCTACTCCTTCTCTTCTTTTCCCTCATTCATCTCTACCCTCTCCACCTATATTCCTATTTCCCTCCTTCACTTCCTCCTTCTTCTCATTCTCCTCTTTTCCCTCATTCATCTCTACCCTCTCCACCTCTATTCCTATTTCCCTCCTTCACTTCCTCCTTCTACTCCTTCTCTTCTTTTCCCTCATCCATCTCTACCCTCTCCACCTCTATTCCTATTTCCCTCCTTCACTTTCTCCTTCTTCTACTTCTCTTCTTTTCCCTCATCCATTATCTACCCTCTCCACCTCTATTCCTATTTCCCTCCTTCACTTCCTCCTTCTACTCCTTCTCTTCTTTTCCCTCATCCATCTCTACCCTCTCCACCTCTATTCCTATTTCCCTCCTTCACTTTCTCCTTCTTCTACTTCTCCTCTTTTCCCTCATCCATCTCTACCCTCTCCACCTATATTCCTATTTCCCTCCTTCACTTCCTCCTTCTTCTCCTTCTCTTCTTTTCCCTCATTCATCTCTACCCTCTCCACCTCTATTCCTATTTCCCTCCTTCACTTCCTCCTTCTTCTACTTCTCTTCTTTTCCCTCATTCATCTCTACCCTCTCCACCTCTATTCCTATTTCCCTCCTTCACTTTCTCCTTCTTCTACTTCTCTTCTTTTCCCTCATTCATCTCTACCCTCTCCACCTATATTCCTATTTCCCTCCTTCACTTCCTCCTTCTTCTCCTTCTCTTCTTTTCCCTCATCCATTATCTACCCTCTGCACCTCTATTCCTATTTCCCTCCTTCACTTTCTCCTTCTTCTACTTCTCTTCTTTTCCCTCATCCATATCTACCCTCTCCACCTATATTCCTATTTCCCTCCTTCACTTTCTCCTTCTTCTACTTCTCCTCTTTTCCCTCATCCATATCTACCCTCTCCACCTATATTCCAATTTCCCTCCTTCACTTCCTCCTTCTTCTCATTCTCCTCTTTTCCCTCATTCATCTCTACCCTCTCCACCTATCTTCCTATTTCCCTCCTTCACTTCCTCCTCCTTCTTCTCCCCCGGCCTCGATGAAATATGGAAACATGTTACCCGAGTGACAGCAAACACCGCAGGAGAGCCTTTAGAGCTTTTCGCCTGGGGCAGGCGCTGCTAGGACTCAATTTAGCGCAGGAAGCAATAGGTCATTCCGCCGTGTCCCCGTCATAGTGGAGCATATTGGAATATACTTTGATTTTTTTTTTTTTTTTGCTAGGGAACCAATTTAATGTAATAGTTAGAAAAGGATCTTTTGTAATCCGTTTATTGTATAATAAATAAATAAATAAATACTTTAGCCAAGGGTTTGTTTTTTTTTTTTTTTTTTTTTTTTTTTTTTTTTTTTTTTTTTAAGCTTTATTAGGTAGAACAAAAAATATAATATACAGTAGGATACAATGAAATATAAATGTTATGAGGTCATCCATTGTTTACGTTTCATGTTGACAGATTTTATGCCTTTTACTATCTAATGCTGTCTTGTTTAAACAGTCGCTAGTGCAGCAACTGTCCAAAAAGTTAGCTTTACATAATAATAGACATAAAACTGTCAAAATCTATCATAAAATCGTAAATATACCAAGAAGAATATTCCATTTTCTTTCCCTCTCCTTCTTATCCGAATGTTCTTACTCTTTCTCTTCCTTGCTCTCTCTCTTTCTCTCTCTCTCTCTCTCTCTATTTCTCGCTCTCTTTCTCTCTCTATTTCTTTTTATTTATCTTGAGAATGAGTAACAGAAATGCTTTTGAAATTAGATTTGGAAGAAAATAGAAGAAAATCCGCCATCTTATCGATCAAGCTACTAAGGTCGGTCACTCTGCAAAATGTATAGCCATTATAATAAAATAAAAAATCACTACATCATAAAATTGGTCCATAAAAAAACAGTCACAATACAAAATTTCACGTAAGTTATTTTCAAAGGAACCAGATGTTCCATTGTTTGACCTCACCCAGCATGAGGTATCATCAGTATCACCGAATTGTCGAGTTTACTTTGACCTCTCTATGTTGAATTTGAGTGATCTGTTGAAGTCTGGTGTATTAATCGTGCGATCTCTGGTGATTGAATAGGTACAGTTTTAAAAAATAGAAAGTAAAAAATAGAAGAAACCTCAACATCAAAATTCAATAATAAAATTCAAAATTGCATAGTAAAAGTCAAAATAAAAAAGTGAAGAAACCTCAAAAGTAGGTAAGTAAATTATAAAACTCAAAGTGTTCATATGTTAACATTGTAAAAACATGAATATATCTAATAAATATTATATTAATTAAATATATACATGTAAATGAAATGTTGTGACCGTGACCAACATCATTTGTAGCAAATCGGATTACTTTGCAAAATAATAAAAAAATCAAATTACAAGTGAATAGATAGATAATCTTACTCCGAGAGAAGCAATTTTTATTAGATTGGATTGAAAGAAGAACACAAAGAGAGTACTCGTAAACTGTTGAAAGATTTTCCTCCACATATTGGAAATAAGTAATGAAATATCAAGGAAGACAGGAGAAGGAGGAGAAGAATGTTGTTGGGAGGAGAAGAAAACGGGTGGAAGGAGAGAAAATATGGACGAGGTAAAGAAGGGAGAAAAGTTGCCATGCAGAACATCCTGGGTTCGAATCCCAGAGCCGACAAAAAAATGTACTCAAAAATTTGGTTACAGGGACACCTTCCGCTCCTACGGATGAGTGAGGGAGATAAAAAAGAAAGAGCCTAGGGAAGAGAAAGAGGATAGAGACAGGGAGATAATGAGAAGGAAGATAGATATAAGAAAGAAGGTGATATGAACTATGAAGGGGGAGAGGGAGGAAAGAGGGAGATGAGAGAAGTGGGAACGAGATAAGAGGGGGAAAATGTGATAGCGGAGAGAAAGAAGGGAGAGGAGGTAGGTAGGGAAAGAGATAAGGAGGGAGTTGACAGAAAGAGGAAGAGAAAGGGAAGAGGAGGAGAGATATGAGGGAGTGAGGAGATGTTTAATAAAGAAGAAAGCAATAAACACGGAAACAATAAATACTAACTTAAAAGAAGAGTAATAAATATAAATCCAGAGTACGTCGGATAGACGAAATAAAATACGGCAAGACACCGGTGGTGTAAGATAGGGGTGGGGCCCCCCTCAGATATATTATTCGTCCGGGGGATTGGAGCTTGATAAAGGAATTACCTAGGCAGAGGAATTTTCTTCATCATTGGAGAGAACTCATCTAGTTTGGTTAACATAATATACCTACTTTGTACGTAGATATGCATTAAGTTTTTTAGTTACAAGTTCAACGTCATTATATTCTCTGTTAATTATAAGTTCTCAAACTCGCCCAACTTTGGTATATTTAGTTGCCACACTTGGGACTCGAACCACGGTCCTCCAAATTACGAGTCCGATACCTTAATGATTGAGCTATCGAGGTTGCTTTTTCTTTCTGTTGTAGAACTCACAGCCTACTCTGATATTCTGCTTTGATCATAGCACGGCCCCTACCGACATAAAAACCCTGTAACATCAAAGTGGAAATTGTTTATTTATTTTAGTTTTTTTGTGTGAAAATTAAATAGGTACTAAGTTCTAGTTCCTATGGCCGATGGCCGTGGGAGAATAGTATGTTGTTTCAAATTAATACTAGTTTCCTTTAAATAGGAATCGTTTGTTTAGTGTTTTTAAGTATTTTAAAAGCAATATTATATTTTTTCGCTTTGAACTTACAAGTCTTATTAGCCAGCGGAGGGGGCACGTTGGAGATACCAGTTCTGAAGTTAAACAACGAACAGCGAGGCTAAGACTTAGATGGGTGACTATTCAAATTCGAACTTTCGTGATGCTAGCTATTCCCTGGCCAACCAAGGCTAAATGAGGTTAATTTTAGTAGCTGCTTTGTGAGTTTCCAGCGACTGGAAACTCTACAGGACTTGATATACCATGCAGTTAAAAGCGACGTTACCCCCCCCCCCCCCCCCCCCTCCCCCCCAAAAAAATACAAAGACATATTATAATTGCCCTTGAAACAATTTTTTTTTTAATCCGGAATAAAATCTGTAACTATCAATTTTGATTCTGTGTGCTTTAAAGCTTGAAACACTGAACTGCCGCGATACTCTGTTTCACCGAACTAAACAATGTTCGAGCTTCATAAATCTTCCATTTCTCCTTGATGAGAGAATTGCGTGTTACCCGGGCAAGAATTTCTATCGGAAAACAAAATAAATTTCAAGACTGAGCTCCAAAAATAAAGAGGGGGAAATTGCTTTTGATTGAAACCCCCGTGAAGGTTTGTCCTATTTCGTGTTTTATTGAAAAGAAGTAGCCTTTTCGTCAAGCTGCGAATCAGTAATTATTATTGCTTAGAATGATTTATGGTTGGTAAAATTATCAAAAACGATGTAACAATACTTCCGTGATTGTAAATTAGATTCAGATACTTACCTAAAATAGATTCACGGTGGTGCAAAGATTCTAAGGACGCCCAGATCTATATTGTCCTAGAAGATCCTGTCATCTGCAGTGAGGTGCAAGAGGTTTAGTTACTGAACGATCATTTTTGCATGGATGCATTTATAAATAAGTGTATTATTAAAGTGTATTATTACAAAATACAAAATCAGCCCTGCTCTAGTCACTGTGCCGCAGCAGACCTTAGCCATATAGCGACTAGTGCTGTTATAAAAATTGTGTTTTAACTTGAGGATAGCTTTGAGGCATTTTTTTTTTTTTTTTTTTCTTCTTCTTCTTCTTCTTCTTCTTTTTTAGGCCTGATTTTCAAGTATTACTTGAGTGATTCTGAAATATTACTTGAGAATTATGCCTAGATTGTTTCATTGCCCTAGGCCTCACCTCTCTCTGGTAGAATGAAAAGTGACATATTGTGCTCCAAGCGCATTAGATGTGATTCCTGAAATTTGCATACCGGAAAATGAAACCCAAGCTTTCCCGCCTTTCTGTCGTATTTCTGTTAATTAAATTTGTGCCCGCCATAACCGTATATCAGGGCCAATCTTAAGGGAAAAGGATTGAGTCTTTACTTTCAGAGTTTGCGAGTATTTTGAGGGGTACTATCAGTTTGGTGGAAAATGGGCTAATATTTTAGTAGATGAAGTTGTAATAAAGATTACCTAACTGTTTTGACTAACAAAATTCAAGACCTTAATGGTACATTTTTATGGATTTATAAGGTGCTTGAATTGTATGGTCACCAATGAACTCATTTAATCGTACACTTAATCCACCATAAAAAAATCTGGTGTAAACATCACACGACATTCCTTACCATATTAGGAATGGGGACAGGACCAAAAGCCACTGGTGACTCAAATGTAACAGTTAGCTAAAAATAAAAGCCAAATTCGTAATCAGCACCTAAAAATCATTGGATTTGATATGTCACAATCCCCATCTAGGATGAATAATAAAAAAGTTAGTCAAAGCGGGTCCCCCCAAAATACCGGTAAATAGGAGCCGAGATCCAAAAAGTTCAAGATATCAAAAAAATGATAGGAAGAGACCCCTATTATTTTTTTAATTTAAGAATGTTGTTTTTTTTGTATCTTTAACCAATTCATAGAAGCGGCGCTTGCGGCCAATATTTGCGGCAGATTTCAACCAAAAGTTTCGTGGTTTGTCTGGTGTATAACACTAATTTGCATACCAAATTTTGCATACGACGAATACAATACATTCAAGACCTTAATGGTACATTTTTATGGATTTATAAGGTGCTTGAATTGTATGGTCACCAATGAACTCATTTAATCGTACACTTAATCCACCATAAAAAAATCTGGTGTAAACATCACACGACATTCCTTACCATATTAGGAATGGGGACAGGACCAAAAGCCACTGGTGACTCAAATGTAACAGTTAGCTAAAAATAAAAGCCAAATTCGTAATCAGCACCTAAAAATCATTGGATTTGATATGTCACAATCCCCATCTAGGATGAATAATAAAAAAGTTAGTCAAAGCGGGTCCCCCCAAAATACCGGTAAATAGGAGCCGAGATCCAAAAAGTTCAAGATATCAAAAAAATGATAGGAAGAGACCCTATTATTTTTTTAATTTAAGAATGTTGTTTTTTTGTATCTTTAACCAATTCATAGAAGCGGCGCTTGCGGCCAATATTTGCGGCAGATTTCAACCAAAAGTTTCGTGGTTTGTCTGGTGTATAACACTAATTTGCATACCAAATTTCAAGTCTCTAGCTCTTACCGTTTTTGAGATATCCTGTTCACAGACAGACAGACGCACGGACCAATGGCTGAAAACAACTTTTTTGGTATCCTGAGGCTATGATTCGTCCAGAAATGTGAAAAACTGGGTAGGTCAAATTTTCGACGAATACAATGCTTTCCTTATTATAGGATAAGGAAAGTAAAAAGTGTATCAGCAATTACACAATCAGCCATTTGATTATGTACCTACCTAATAAAAAAAAATACGTTAAGATCGAATCTGTAAATCTTTCCGACTATGCGAAAGGGGTCTAGTGTTGTAATACAATACTCACCTCCTCTTTTTTTTTTGAGAGGGGGAAATCTTCAAAAGACGAACATCATGTGGGAGCATGATGAACAGTGTGGGATTTGTGCTGGAAACAGTGCACACCTACCCACTAAAATCTTCCTCTCATTTTAAAACACCTGCATTCGGAACCGTTTGGGAGAACATTACCTCCCTAGGTACACCCTGTTGTTTCTTAAGTTCATGATTAAATCTGTCCATTAGCAATATGCCACTGGGCTCTCAAGTAATACCCACCTCCCTAGATACGTCCCTGTAGATAACTGTCCCTGTTAATCTTGTGATACTATCCTGACTATCTTGCCGGAGTCCTGCTGTGTAGGTAGGTAATCCTGACGTTTCAATTTGTTCTACACTGTAAATCCTGCAAGTACTTACGCTATGCTGGACAGATTGTTTCGGTGACATTCATAATCTGGCTGAATGAAAGCTATTTTATAACGTAAAAGAGTTTTATTGTACATGTAGATTTTCTCATTTTTCTAGTCATATCTACTGTTTAAATTTTCGTACTCCATTGACAATTTGTAACTATGCTTTATTGTGTTCTTTGTATGTAAACTTAATAGGGGTTTTCCCGTAAATATACAAGTACCTACCATTGTGGTACAATTATTTATTTATTTAAAAAAGAAAGTATACCAAAGGTATTATTATTTTGTTGTTGCTTAAACCCTCCATTTCCTGGAAAAGCACAATTAGCTACCTACATTAACCTCACCCAGCCTGGGTTGAGCCAGGAATAGCTAGCGCTATTTTTTTTTTTTTTTTTTTTACTTCAGGTCACAAGTATCGTGACATAATCTCTTTGATATTAGCTTCAATTTTTGAAATATTCCAAATTTGAAATTTCTTGGGAAAGAAAATTACAACAATTTTTTATTCACACCACTCAAATTGATTTATAACATATTATTTTACATTCCTCAATAGCTGAGCAACGCCTCTCCTTATTTAGTTCCAAATGAAGACATATTTAGCTAGTTTTTTTTTCCCTTTAGTAAGCGCATTAAAAATTCTGCAAAACTATTTCATTTTCGCACAGAAAGAAGTTGTGTATAATGGTCTGCTGCTAACTTCATCTGTGTCCAAGAGATTTAATTTAAAATATCGCGAGCTCAGTTCCTGTTTAGAACAATGTAACTACCTGTGCAGCAAATGAATGAGGACGGTACAATGCGCAAAGCTTGTGTAGAACACTATAAAACAATGGCGAACAATTTATTCGACCATAATAAAAACAATTTATGTTCCTTCATGTTCTGGGACTGTAAACAAGGTGTGCTCCATTCAAATCTGTTCTGAGCGCCAGTGGCTTTCAAAATTTTGATAAACTTAAACAACAAAATGCAAAAAATGCTTAATATCTCTTTCTATATTCCAATAGACACAAATCGAATTTCATGTATAAATCTTGACTGGTTTTACGATTTTGGTGTGAACGTAGTTCATAATAATTCAGAGATCAGTGTGTAGTTGTGTACCTATAAATATTTTTAAATTTTGGTCACCATAATGAGCAAAATGCCTTGGATGGTTCTAAATTTAGTTCGGTGGCAAAGTATAAGTAGTGCTTTATTTAGACTGTCAGCGCAAGACAGGTAGTCCCATTATGCCAACAGTTTAACAAAGCACCTCTTTATTTATTTGAGTATAAATACAACTGTTATCCTTTTTTTACTAATTGCAAAAAAATTAAAACATTATTAGTATCACTTAAAGTTTTTCAAGATCCTATCTGTTTTTCAGGTAGGTAGCTCTCATGACTGAATAATTTTACATTTTCAAGCAGCCCTATGCTTTAACTAGTGCGATCCATTTAGGAACATTTTTTCTTCAACGCTCTACGAATAGTTTGAGAACCGCTCAGTACGATTATAATATTCCACTGGTCCACAGAAGTTATTCAACTGTTTATGGAACAAGGGAGATTTGGTGGTCGCTTTCCAAATTGAAATGAAAGATACAGTAAATAAGAGACAAAAAGGGACAGTAATAGAGGAAAAGGTAATGTAGAGAGAGGAGGAAAAGAAGGGAGAGATAAGAGATTAGAAGAGATTAGGTGTTAAATAAAATAAAGAAATAAGAAAAGAAAAGGAATAAAAAATAAAAGGAGATATATGATGTAAAGAAAAGGGAAGGAAAGAAAGAACGAGATAAGAGGATAAAGTGGGGGGAGAAGGAAAAGGAAGGAGATATGTAAAAAAAAGAGAAGAAGAGAAAGAAAGAGAAAAGAGCAGAAGGGCAGGAAAATAAAAAAGAAGGAATTGGAGGGAGAAGGAGAGAAAAAGAAGGAGAGATAGAAAGAGAAAAGAGAAGGATAGATAGAAAGAGTAAAGAGAAAGAAAAATAGAAAAATAAAAAAGATGGATGGATAGAAAGAGAAGGAAGTGGCAGGAGAAGCAGAGATATGGTAAAAAAAGAGAAGGAGGGATAGGAAGAGAAAAGAGGAGAGATAGAGAGAGAAAAGAGAAAAAGAGATATGGAAAAAAAGGAGAGATAAGGGGAGAAAAGAGAAGTAGAGATAGGGAGAAAAAAGAGAAGTAGAGATAGGGAGAAAAAAGAGAAGTAGAGATAGGGAGAGAAAAGAGGAGAGATAGAGAGAGAAAAGAGAAGAAGAGATGTGGAAAAAAAGGAGAGATAAGGCAAGAAAAGAGAAGGAGAGACAGCGAGATAAATGTAGAAAGAAGGCAAATTGACAGAGACAATAAGATTGAGAGTGTGAGTGAGTCAGTGAGGAACGATTAAAAGTAGCTATGGGAAGAGAGAGAGACTCAGGAAACATAATTTAGATAGGGAGGAAAAGCTAGAGAGAGTGGGATAGAGAGAATTATAGAAAAGATGAATAGGACGGAACTAGGGGGGGATGAACAATAGTGGTAGGGGAAATAGTTTTCAAATGAGGGAGGAGGGGGGCTTTTTAATAGAGAATCATATTAGTTTCATTTCAACTGTTCATCCGTCAGGCGAAAAGTATGTTTCCAGGAAACGACACTCATTTCCTGATGACCCCCGCCCTTTCTAACCCCTCACCCCCTTTTACTACCTATCCTGTCAACTCGGTTCTTTTTTGGACATAGAAGCAGAGGGTCCTGTCCCTTTTAGTCATTGGTGAGGAGAAATAACCAATCTCAGTAATTTTAGGTCACCAAATGTTAAAAACATTTGGTGACCTAAAATTACTATCAATGCAAAGATTTCAGTTGTTTCACAGTGATAATTATATTTTTTTATGATTATATTTTGGGGTTGAACATCTTTTTGAACTGCCAAGGTTATATATATCATTGGGCTAAGTTGGATGTTGGAATCATGAGCACACGAATTGAAGTAATCACTCACCAAGTCTTGACCTCGCAGGACGTTGCTTAACTTCACTGATCTGAGATCTGACGAGAAGTAGTGAATTCAAAGTGTCATCGACGCTGACTGGTTTTATGAGTTATACAGATGTTGTTTATGGTTCTTAGGTCTTCATAAAATTCTCAACCATTAATTATCTTACTTCGCCTCCGCAGTGACGATTCGCCGTCTCCCTCACTTCATCAGCTAGTCGGAAGCGACCCGTTATTGTCTTTTGTTTTGCGTTAATGTTTCGTGAGCTTTGCTTTCCGCATTTTCAGGACATACCTCCCCCTCCACTCCTCATTTCCAAACCTGACGGTTTTATGTGGCGGGAAACTTTGAAATATTTTATTTCGAAACGTTGAAAGTTGGCGTCGTTGTAATTGTGACAATGGTAACTTTCCTACGTTGACTGGTTTATTAGTGACTTTTGAATTTTCATTTCATAGGAAACTAGTTGATGCACGGTGCTTTCCGGTCGTTTCTTTTAAATGGTCATAACTTGGCTCCCGTTAAAATTGCGCTCGTCCTTTAATAGTGAAATAAATTTCTTTTTGTCGTAAAGCACAAGGCCTCTTCACAATTTTTTTTTCTTTAAAAGTTTTTCATTCTTACCGACAAAGTGAGAATAGTAATTCCCCATTCGGCCCATTTTGAACAATGTCCTCTATGCTGACTACCCACAAGTGAGTGATGTAATAATAATTACGAGTATAGCACCAGTACTTTTTTATATAAAATAAATAGATTAATAGAAGATAATGATAATTTATTGTTAAAGAAATAATAATAAATTGGAGGAATTAAAAGATTATTAAGAAGTTTACATGTAAATTGTAAACATGATACAGAATATCTTATATCATAATAGATTATTGTATACTTTTATATCTACTTTATCTGCCTGATTGTAAGATTTCGCAAAAGAAAGACACTTTTCAGCAGCACCCTGAATAATGTACATAAAGGGTGAACGCGTTGAGTCTAATTTGAATATGATTGAAAAGTATAAAGTGTATTGCAGAAAGTTTGATTGTATATTAGTGACATATCCACCCCGCACTGTCCAGGGACCCATCCTTAACTTTTCTAACTTTTCCGGATAATCTGGGACACAAAAGTCGCAGCTGCTGCTTCGGATATCAATATATTTTTCCAAACTCATCCCTGTCTCACCCCCTCCTCTGAGTAACCCGTCCATCATACACGTCCCCTTTCTGTGTTTTTAGTTCCGATGTCGTTCAATTTCCAAGATGTCATTTTTCCATAATTTATATTTTATTATATCCTTTCCACAATGGACGAGACGGGAGGGGGAGAGAGAAAGACTGGAGGAGAAGGGCTACAAAGTTCCATTGTTTTAAAGTTGGGTACCTTTGTCTCAGATGTCGAGGCGTAATGGGTTTTTGAAAATCGGATTTTAACGGAAGTGATGGAACAGCAAGGAGTCAGAGGAACTGTTCAGGACATTGGACAGGCAGGGCCTAGAACAATAACAGAACTGGACTACTAGTTGGGTGAAACTGTCTCTATTAGGTGTTTATGAAGCTGAGTCCCCACTGAGTGCAACTTCTTGTGTCAAAGTTTCGTAACATTTTGTCTCAAATTTTACATGGGAACATGGTTTTGCAATTATGTTTCAGTCAGTGGTATTCGATTTTATTTGATCTTAAGAGAAGACTCGAAACGCTGCGAAGCGTTTTGAGAGAAAATGTTGCCTTCAGTGGGAACCCAGCCTAAGAATTTTTACTTTGCTAATCTAAGTACATATTTTTGTAATTAGATTAGCAACAATAACTTATTGATTTAATGTTTACAACATTTCTAATAAAAGTAAACAAATTCATTATAGATTCGGGAGCAGAAAGAAATCAATTTATTAGTTTTGTCCAATAACGCAAACCTACTGTGCTGAAATTTACCATGCTTTCCAACTCGAGCACATAATATATTCTCAGCACTCGAGCTATTGAAATCGAATCAGATTTATACCCTCAACTACACAGTCGAAGAGTCGAAAACGCTTAAATTTTACACACTATTGAAAACATTTAGACCTTATTACAGAAGTCTTTTTTTTTTCATGATCATTAGTTGGTATATATTAAAAATCTGAAGCATATTAGGAAACTAGGTTATGTTCGTTAAATCTCCTTAATTGAAAAACATGATAATTATTTATATTTGAAAATACCCATTTTACTCATTTACAGTTTTTAAGAGCCTCATAACTCATAAGGGTTCCTACTAAACTTGTATTTTAAGGTACATATCCATAATATTTTATTCTAGATCCTTTCACATTAGCTTTTCAAATTTCAACTATACCTCAGTCTAAATTTTTACTGGAATTTTATTTTTAATTAGAAGCAAAAATTTCAAAATAATAAACTCTCGGCTCTCGGTCATCGAAACGGATTTTTGTATGCGGCAGGTGTCTGTTTCTCTTGAATTTTGAAAAATCCTCTCTCATTAACATTTCACATGAGGAGTTTTATTAATAATAGTGGGATAACAAGTGTTATAAGTTCCTACTAAATACGAATAATAATAACTGTAATAAACCAGTGCGACCACTAATAATTATCTCTTATTGCATTGTTATGAAAAAAAATATCGCATGATGCTGGTTATTCCTAACCCCTTTCAGGCTTTCAGGCCAAAGAATGTTTTAAGATAATTACACAAAGAAACCACATGCCACTAGTCAGAATGGTCAGTGAATGTTAAGTAAAATAAATAGTGGATTGATGAACGTTTGCAATACATTTGTTGAATTTAAGTCCCTGGACAGTGCGGGGTGGATATGTCACTAATATACAATCAAACTTTCTGCAATACACTTTATACTTTTCAATCATATTCAAATTAGACTCAATGCGTTCACCCTTTATGTACATTGTAAAGGGTGCTGCTGAAAATTGTCTTTCTTTTGGGAAATCTTACAATCAGGCAGATAAAGTAGATATAAAAGTAAAGTAGATATAAAAGTATACTTAATAATAATTACATTTTTCCATTTAATAAATGGAAAAATGGCACAACTGAATAGAATCCGTGAATCCGATTTTGTCTATTTTCACATTTAATCAGTGAGTGAACTTTGATTTTTAAAAGTATTCCCAACAAAGACTACACGAGTAAAAAACATAAAAATAATATTGAAACATCTCAGCTAAGAAAAAGATCTCAATATAATTGTGTATTGCTAGATGTTCTATTGGGAATTGTCCCTAATAAATTTAGAACTATTGTGAGATACAATTTTCTACTCCGCAAGTACAGGCTGCAATAAAGAGTGCAAGAGTTACGATCCAAGAGATACATTGGAATTGCAAAGCTTGGGTCCGTGAATTTATGGGTGAACCTTGAATTTTCATGGGAGCAATCCAACTTTTCGTACAAGAAAATTCTTACCATGTACTTAATTTTCTTGTTCAAATAGTCAACTAAGGCTATGATGTTATTTTTGTCAACCAGGCTAAATTGTTAAAGAGGAAGTTAGCTTGTTGTACATAGAAAACTACTAAGAATAATATTCAAAACAAGTCACCGATGAAAAAAGAGCTCAATAATTTTCATTTGTGCCAACCTGGTATCCTAGCAAACAAAATGAACAGAGCTCAACTTTGCATACCTCCATAAAATTAGACTTCTGTATGTGAAGAGTTTCTAAGTTACATAATTACTTATATTAAAAAAAGTTATGTAGTATACAAGTATACATGTATATTTAATTCGATGAAAAGTTGATGTACGTATATCTTACAGCTAAGACACTAAAAATTACGCTATCAAAATCGAATTCAAAGGGAGAATACCGACATATCTGTGTGAGTACTGAGATAGGTAGGGGAGACCGCTGATGTTAGGGACGATTTTTTCTTAGGATTTTTATAATTTTTTCCTTCAAAGATTTCTTGTTGAAAGTAAATACCATAGATCTAAAATTTAGTTTTTCACGTTTAGGCAACACATAATATAATTTAACTATCAGTGAAAAAGAGATCTTTCCATTTTCCCTCATTAACTTTTTTGTCCCTAACATCGTAGGAGCTGTGTTGTTAGGGACACCGTCCACGATGTTAGGGACCTGTTATTCTAGATAGGAAATATAAATGATAAGGCAAAAATTATTTTTTCCAAAAAAAGTTGTAATTTAAAACAAAATAATAAGAGATCAATTGGTAAAATAATATCTCTGATTTTTCTTAAAAAATAACAAAAATTTAACAAGATATGATCTGTTTAACAACAGATATCACACACATAATATATGCAAATATGCATCCACAGAAACTGAGACCCTCTGTGTCTTCATCTTATACCGGCGATTAGGCATTTTGATGATGTCTATCTGAAACGATGAAAAGACACACAATATTAAAGTTTTTGGATAAAAACCATCGAGTGATTAAAAACTTGACAAGAACATCTGCTCAATTTCGATTGGAGATGTTAGGGACACTTTCCTTGCTGTCCCTAACATAGTGTCCCTAACATAGATTCACTACCCATCACGTCATAAAACAATTTTTGTATTGAATAAATATCTTTTAAAATGAATCACTATACGCTAAAGCACCACAAGAATATATTAAACTCATTTTATAAGTTTCTAAACACATGCGAATAAAAGTAGAAAATACAAAAATAAAAAACTTGGATGCAAAAAAAAAAACTTTGCACCATCGAAAACATAAAAAATGTCTTACCTGAAAAAGCCGAACCCCTATCCTTCGAATCTCAACCGGAAATAAAGCGGTGTTGAATTGTGATGGTGTAATTCGACGCACAGGCCTACTGTGCTCATCAAACCAGAGGAAACAAGCATGTCCCTAACATGTCACTGTCCCGAACATCAGCGGTCTCCCCAGCTCCCCTACTCTTAATACTGAGAAGTCAATACTTAAAACTGACAAAAATTGAAATCTTTTACAAAGACCAATTTCATTTTCAAAAGCTGCTACTCACTTATCTCCAAGTTACAGAACGGTTGGTGTGCTACTAAAAAGTTGCAAAGAAATAATCATAACAGAGAAAAATTACAGCAAAAGTACAAAATTTCCATTTTTACAATAAAGAGAATAGACGTTACTTTTTATTTGAAAATTTGTTTTAATCTTACATCTGCATTTTACTTTCGTCAGGAGAATATTTTTCTTATCTTTATTAAGATGCTCTGACGTATTAAAGAGAAGTAATGGGGTTTATAATGAAATTGGAATAATGATATTCCGCTTAAGGACTTTTCAAGGATTTTGTATTATTATTAAAATAGGTACGTAAGAATAATTAAATATCATTCTATGATTTATTTAAAGTTGTCCTCTTGATTTCACCTCGACCATAACAATGAAATATTAACTTTTTTAACCTTAATATAGGTATCATTTTATGTGTATATGCATAATAATACTCCTGTGATAATAACTATCAACATAACAATAAAATAATAATTGTGTGCTGTATTTTATTGATAATAGTTTATTGCACATTGCATACTTAAATAGTAACACGGCGCACATATAAATATCTCACTTATAAATATTTTTGCATGACTCCCATGGGGTTTATTGAACCCATCCAGCCACCCATCCAGAATTTTCACCTTTTTTATATGATTCTGAAGTTTTCTCAGTTTTTCTTGGCCATGAAACAGCATCTATTTAGACACAAGTAGTTGTGTTGCAACTACACATACGTTATTCTGTTTCCCTGGAATATCGGACGGGCCAGACCGGCAGAATTGACACTCAATTTTATTGTACCGCATAGCTATTGTACCGCAAGGTATCCTTCTAGCTATAATTAATTCTTTGCACACAAATTTCATATATTTTTTTTACATTCATGCAAAAAACCAACTCAGTAGCTTGATCGATAAGGCTGCGGAATTGTAACCTGGAGGTCGGTGCTTCAAGAGTCCCGGATTCAGCGTGGATTTAGTGAAGCGAGTTTGAGTAGCT
Organism: Bactericera cockerelli; assembly: GCA_024516035.1. Taxonomy (NCBI): domain Eukaryota; kingdom Metazoa; phylum Arthropoda; class Insecta; order Hemiptera; family Triozidae; genus Bactericera; species Bactericera cockerelli. The sequence goes on from JAMCCL010000056.1 coordinate 40,167, forward strand.
GTAATCCCCCCAAAAACACCACTTCGTGGTTAAAAAAAGAAGAACGCCTCACTCAAAAGAATGATTATAATTAGCTAAAAATAAATGATATCAAATTGAGAACACCTTACCACCTCTCATTCTATATCTCTGCACTCCTCTCTGAATTTATTCCTCTTATGTTTATCTTTCTTTATCCTTTCCAGGGGTCATCCCAAACTTGATTTCTCTTTAAATTTACTTGTTGCACGGCAATAAAAATGGCGGTCGGAGTATGATTTTTCTGAACTTATTTGATTTGAATAGAGAAAATTACACCGCGACCGCCTTTTTTATTGCCGTGCAACAAGTAAATTTAAAGAGAAATCAAGTTTGGGATGACCCCTGGAAAGGATAAAGAAAGATAAACAATATAAACATAAGAGGAATAAATTCAGAGAGGAGTGCAGAGATATAGAATGAGAGGTGGTAAGGTGTTCTCAATTTGATATCATTTATTTTTAGCTAATTATAATCATTCTTTTGAGTGAGGCGTTCTTCTTTTTTTAACCACGAAGTGGTGTTTTTGGGGGATATCAGTTCTTTTTGTACGAAAATATAGGTTGATACACTACTGAAACATTATGAATAACAAAAGTAAATAAGCTGGGAAAATGTGACTGTACCAAGTTGTCTATTTTTTGAAGATATAGTTTTAGCAGTAGGTATTTAATTTTTCTAAGTTCAATATGTATTTGGATCACAGATTTGGCCCCCTGAGTGCCCAAAGTGAGTAAATAATATATAAATTTGCAATGCAAGACCTTTTGATTCTATACTCAACATGATTAGGTTTATCTTTCAATGCTAAATAGACCTCGGAGCCTCCTATGAGGGACACTAAAACACCTGGATTTACAAATGCCAAAGAAATTAAGTTCTCTCCCGTTGACCTTTTCTTACCCGAATTCTCTCCGGCTTGTTGCAGGGGTCACCACGAGTATCTCTCCCGGAAATAAGACCATGCTTTTTTACATTAGGTATTTAAGAAAATGAAAACTATAAAATTATCATTTTTATATAAGAATCGGCCTTTTATAAGGAAATCTTTTAAATCTCTAACTAATGAAAGGCAATGCCTTCAGTGTATAGTAGAGTTAGGTAAAATACATAGAAGGCCATGCCTCAGGAATATAGTAGGGTTAGGAATAATACATAGAAGACAATGCCTCGGTTTTATAGTAGGGTTAGGTAAATATATAGGCCATGCCTTGGTTTTATCATAGGGTTAGGAAACATACATAGAAGGCCATGCCTCAGGTCTATATCAATGATTCCTAGGTGTTTCGATTATAAATTTTATGCTAGGCCTAAACTATGTAGGTATAAAATCAGGTAAAAATGCAAGCGACGTGACGGGAGACAATTAAATTGTTGGTGTTGATAAAACCATGAGCGGGAGAGAACTCGGTGGTGACGTCCCTTATCAATACCTCACGAGGTGTGAGTGTACCCCGGACATAATGGACAGAGAAAAAAAACTTCCCTGAAGGGGATCGAACCCAAGTCATCACGCGTGCAAGCCTAGTATGCTACCCACTTGGCCAAAGTCACAACTTTTAGTGAGTAGCATCGACATTATGAGAGCTAACTCATCATATTTTATCTCCATCCAACTATGATTGTCCAAAATCAATCTCGTAATGCCGCCACAGGTCATTGCCCAATTCTGCAACTACTAAATTTTTCCTCGCGAGGGTAATGGGGTCGTCATGAAGATCAAATATAAAGATCGGAAAAACAAAACAACGTTAAGCCCAAATTGAAAATGTAGAGCTAAAAAATTTCGTCCCCACCAGGATTCGAACCCATGCTGACAGGGTGGCAGGTCGAGCATGCTACCAATAGGCAAAGTTATCTTCTAAAGAAACGGACGGAAAATGAACTAAATTAATACTCGGAAACTTAAACATTAAAATTTTGCAGTGAGAGAGCGAGGTCATCTCGAAAAATACATACTGGCCAAGATCTGACCACTAAGCTAAGGATTCGAAGGTACCTACCCGCCAAAGAAAATGAAAAGGCCACCAGGTACCACCCAGTGGACCGGATGAAGGAATAAAATCAATAAATTTGGTATCTGCTCATCAAGATCTTTCATTCGATACCACTTAAGATTAGTATTATCCTTCAATTCCCGATTTGGGCTCCCAAAATCCGAGGCCGCCCAAATGGGCCGCCCGCTAATAATTTAGAATTTTTTTTTGGTCCGGGCTCATCTCCATTATATCTTGATCACTTTAGACACCTCACTTAATCTTCAGTGCCAAGTTAAGGACACGAAGTCGGGTCTCAAAGGATCCGTATGAAAAAAAAAAAACAGAAAAAAAAAAAAAAAAAAATTATGAATCTTTTCATGTCTTTCACGATTGTTGGGGGGTCTCGAAAATAGGGTTCCCGGTGGCCTAGGAAGTCAAACAAAGAGTCAAATCAACTTAATTTTCAACGTAGAGCCCATTTCTGCAATAAAAATCGCGATTTTTGAAATTCATGTTGCACTTTTCGCTGGCTGAAAGTACATGAAATGCATGGGAACTATGTTTTGCGTAACCTTACACTCTGCCGGGCTGTCTCTTTCTTTGTATAGGCGTTCTTCACACCTCGGCCGAGGTGTTTGATATCACGAAAGTGATACAAAAATATGATAGGTACATCGTATTTTTGTATTAATAAAAAAATATGATATCAACTCCTACGAATTCACAATATATCAAGATAAATGTGAATTTTATTATGATATAAAATATATTCCTAAAAATAATTTCCACTTTTCACACATCATTCATTCGCCCGATATAGCTTCAGTGGAGCTGTAATGTCCAGATTGAGAATAGTAAGTTATTTGGTGATTTCTTGAAAAAATTCCTTCGGGCCGGATTTGAACCAGCGGCCTATGGATTACCAAGTTATATACACTACAGTCCACCGCTCTACCAACTGAGCTACCGAAGGTGATGAATGAGTGAGAACAAATTAGACTGAATCAAGTTCATATTGAATTCAATGCAGTCTAGTACTATGGCTATGTATTGCATAATCCTCTGCAGAACAGAGAGGGGCAGTCAAGATAGGTGTCCTGTGATATAGGTACTTGCTTGGATACTGTTAGTTTATTAAGATTATTTTTGGTTTTAATGTTGCTCTCAAATAAGTGGTCATATCTCAGCGGCCAATAGAAATGGAACGTTGAAGACACCAGTTTCATCCGCTCTCTGATGTTAAGCAACATCTACTGTGGTAACCCCCTAAACAAAAAAGATACTTTTAGCACGATACTATCGTACTTAAAGAATATTCAGGTATTCTGTAGCGCATGTGCTAAGCACGTTATTATCACAATATTAGCAGGATTATATTACGCTAATAGCATGGCTATGACCGCTCTTTTCGTGCTATTATCCCATTTTTGGGTATAATAGCGCGCGTGCTATTATCACGTTATTAGCGCACTATTATACCTAAGCACTAGTTGATCTGCTATTAATACGCTAAAAGCCTTCTAATATTACTACTTTTATACTACTTTTAGCAGATGCTAAAATTACGCTTAATGTATGCTATTATCACGTAATGTATGAGCGTGCTATTATCACGTTTTTAGCGCACTATTATACCCAAGCACTAGTTGATCTGCTATTGTTACGCTAAAAGCCTTCTAATATTACTACTTTTAGCAGATGCTAAAATTACGCTTAATGTATGCTATTATCACGTAATGTATGAGCGTGCTATTATCACGTTTTTAGCGCAATATTATACCCAAGCACTAGTTGATCTGCTATTGTTACGCTAAAAGCCTTCTAATATTACTACTTTTAGCAGCATTTTATTCCACGATACTATACTGGCGCTTTTAGCATAATTTTAGCTTCTCATGAAGAATGCTAAAAGCACGCTACTCTAGCACGTTTTAAGCAGATCATTATCATGATAAACTAATGGGATTTTCTTTAGTAATTTATTTTTCTTCCTTAAAACTTTTCTTTTTTACAAAGTTTTACTCCAAGAATGCTACTCCATTTTTAGTTACTCGAGTAACTACAAATGGGATAGCATTCTTGGAGTAAAAGAAAGTACAAAAAAAAGTTTCAAGGAAGAAAAATAAATTACTAAAGAGAATCCCATTAATTAGTTTGTATATTATATATGCTTTTCTGAAGTATTTTTTTTTTTTTTCTTCATCCCATGTAGTTTTTTACTTTCCTTATCCTATAGAAAGGAAAGTAATGGAATCACCAATACCTGTATTTGGGGGGGGGGGGGGGTTCCTTGGATTAACTTTTTTATTATTCACCCTAGACGGGGATTGTGACATATCAAATCCAACGATTTTCAGGTGCTGATTACGAATTTTAGATTGATTTTTAGCTAAATGTTACCGTTGAGTCACCAGTGGTTGAATTTGACCTTTTTCAAGTGATGAGCTTTCCTGGTGTCACACCAGATTTTTTAGTTTATTTCCACCATTTCTATGAATTTGAGCTCTAGTATAGTGCAATACAAACTCACAGACGTATTAAAGCACCGCAGGCGACATTTTTTGGAAGCTCATTTATGTAAAATGTCCATCTTGATTTAAACCATTTATGAAGTGACTTTCAGACCTGAATACACTAAAATTTACATATCGGAATACTGTTTGAATTTCAAAGCCAAATAAAGAATTAATCAATAAAAGTGTCTGAGTTTGGGACTCTAATATCAGAGACACTTTTATTGATAAAATATGTAAAGAAATAATAAAACATAGTATTTTTTAAAGTAATGCGAATTTGATTTATTTAAAGAACTAATTTAATAAAATCAAAACAAAACAGTAGGTAAAATATTTCAAATCAGGTACAATTGAACACACTTTTTAAATTAATCATTGCTAGTGTTTTAAAATCTAATTAAATGTATGTGATACTGAGGAGACCAATAACTATAGCTCATGGGTAATAAATGTGTACCATAAGAAACAATATAATATGGCTATTCTTATTACCTTCAAAAGCATGTAAGGATGAAAAACACTTTGTGTTAAAACTAACCACTATGCCTGATTTTACTTGAATGTTTTGAAGCATTACAAGGTTCTCCATAACTTATTTCTAAAACATCTTCCCAGAATCAGGCTGGGTTGGAATGGAATCTTTGGATACCATATTGATGAATAATAGCAACAGATTTTAAAATTACTAGGGGTAAAGTATTGATTTCTTACCAAGCATTGATAAAAAAAATAATAAGAAAGGAAAAAATTAATTCAGATAGTAACAATTTTAGCAAAAATTATGTTTTAAAGCTTATCTTATGGTAAACAATTCAATCAAAATGTATAAGACAGCTTAGAAATTAATCTGTTTACTTTTAGGATAGTCCTGTAAATTGCATTAAAAAGACAATTCTTAGTAATAAAGATAATGCTTATTTTTAACTAATACTGATGATAATCAAATCTGTTCTTTGGTATGATTTGTTAGTAGGTTCTATGAAAGTATACAGATGAATTAAAAATTGAGTTGAGTTGTGTTCTCATAAACACAAGTCTATTTAGTTGTTACTATAAGTCTCATTCAAGGTGTAGGAACTCGTAACAAATACAGAATATTCAAAATAATATTCTGCAGAATATTGAAAATAACAAATTTAATACAACTCTTCTCTCATTATCTTCACTGGCTCTCTTATCACCACACTTCACATTTTGCTATCTCTCTTTTACTTTTTCTCCTTTTGCTTCTCCCTTTCCCGGGGCCACTTGATGCCTGAGACTAGTTGCCTTTGGCGCATTGGTTTTTATTTAGTTTAAGTTCTATAATTAGTAATTTAAGATAAATGTGAAACACATACTTTGTATATTATTATTCACAATAAACATTTGATTGATTGAAATAACCTTCAGAAGGGATTAACGTATGAAATAAAGATTGTAAGAAAAATCAAGGGAAACATATCAATTTTATTTAAATTTTTTGGTTAAAAACCACTTCACAAAAGCCTAGAGATCTCATCTAATGTAAATCAAACCTAAATTATAAGATCAAAATGAAAATAAAGTAAGTTATTTCTGGACAGGCAATGATTGCTACTTATTGAATCTGGAATGGAGTTTTAAGCTGCTGGAAAAGCTGGAGAATTCAGATTTCTGGCTTCTGTGTGTTGAAGTTCAAGCTTTCTTGTTGGATATGGATACTTATGAGACTCAAGCTGCACCGTTGCTCCTTCCTCAAACAGTGAGGCAGTAGGACTTCTTGGATTAAATTTAGCAAGTGGTTGAATTTTTTATCACCTCAATGTAGTCTGACAATGATTGTATTCAATCAGCAACTTCAATAGAATTAGACTTCCTGTTGGGGTTTCCAGGATAATGCTAATTAGTTTGATCACAGCAAGATGATTGAAAGTTCTCAATTATAGTACAATGCCTTGAATTGTGGGCAGGTGAATTTCCACTTGGTACTTTGTAAGTTCTGTCAACTTTTTGTTTGTTTTATTAGAGCAAATATTTAAATCTTACCACTTTAAATCCAAGGAGGTTATTTCATGAAGTCAGGTTTGAGGTATAACAGGGCCAAATAATTTATGTTTTCAACATAGGAAAAACGATAATATCATGAGAATAAATAGAATTTTAGATTTTTTAGTTTTCACAAAAGCAAAAAAAACAATTATTTTACAGATCAGTAATGAACCGAAAAATGGCGTCTTACGTTTATAGGCGATATTATGTCACTACCGCTTCAATAGCGTCGAAGCGCTAAAATACCGGTAAAATAGCGCTAAAAGACAGTATAATAGCATGATAATAGCACGTGCTAATACTACCTAAATAGTATCGGTATTTTATTACTTGCGCTAAAACAGCGCTAAAATAGCGCTAAAAGACAGCATAATAGCATGATAATAGCACGTGCTAATACTACCTAAATAGTATTGGTATTTTATTACTTAAATATTAGCCTCTTTTATTGGTATTTTATATCTTATAAAAGAGGGTATTTTAGACTGCTATGGTCTACTTATAGCATGCTGTTAGCAGTATAAAAGACATACTACTAATAGAGGTATTTTATTCCAAATATAATATCCTGCTAAAAGAGCTAGCGCTAATATATAATTAGCCATTGTTTAAGGGGAAGGACATGAATAATTGGTGACCGGTGACCGTCCTGATTTCGAATCCATCCATGTCTAGCTATTCCCTATCCCACTCAGGCTAGGTAACATTTGAGTTGTTTGCCCAGCGAATCCTAGATTGTGATAAGACCATGTAATTGAATATGACGACCCAAATAAATCAAGAATTGGGATTATCCAGTAGCCACTAACAGCTGGGCAAACACCCCAGGTATAAAAACAAACTCACCCAGCCTCAGTGGGACCTACACTAGATACTGTTTAGAATTGTATAACTTGTCTATTTTAAGAACATGAATTTTTCTCAATAAAACCGGGTCCGAACCTGATTCCTAATCTCTCTCCTTCTCAAAAATGTATTATTTTGCCTTGATAAAAAAAATTATAATAGTTACTATTATAATTTTTTATGTACCAACTTATGAACCTACGTTATACCATGCTCTACTTACCCCACGTTCTGAACAAATAATAATTTAAACAAGTTGTTATATTTTCCCTCTTAATTTCGTTACCCAGTTACCTTATAAAGTTTTTTTTCACTTTTTTTCATCTAATGAACGAAAAAATGTTAATTAACAGAGTGTTAAGTTCCAGAGGAGATAGAGTGAGTGGAACCATTTATGACACTAGCGACCAATTCTTGTCGTGTCATTTGAGAGCTTTGGAAAATATTATTAAAATAATATTGTTATAAAAAATGGGAAAAGTAAAGAAGTGTGAGTCAAGATGTGAGAAAGGAAATAATGATGATAAAGCCTTCTATACATACTGCCCGATTAGGCCTAATAAGTTAGGTGGAAGAGATTGCCACAGGCAATAACCCCGCCCTTTAGGTAGGACATTATCTTTATTATCTTTTTTTTTAAATTTTAAAAGTCTTTTAAATTTCTTAAATTTTGTGTTCGATGGAGGACAAATACCAGAAGACCTCACAAAGTCCTATATTTTTATGCTGTACAAGAAGGGAGACCCATTGGATCCTCAAAATTTCCGTATGATCTCGCTGCTGAATAACGTATTTAAATTATTTACTTATTTGATCTCCCAGAGAGTGTTGTGCTGGTGTGAGAGCCATCAACTCCTCATAGAAGCTCAAGCAGGGTTCAGGCCAGGACGAGGTTGTGTGGACAACATTTTTACTTTAACCAGCATAATCAACCTGCACCTCATAAAGAAAAAAAAAACTGTTTGTAGCTTTTGTGGATTTTAGATCGGCATTCACGGAGATAGATCATAACCTATTGTTTAAAAAAATGTTTTCATTCGGCATCTCTGGAAAAGTGATATCTGTAATAAGAACTCTTTACGAAAATTCAAGTGCTCAGATCCGCGTGGAAGATAAACTTACCCCAGCATGCAGCATAACCAAGGGAGTTATAACCGGGGATTCTATATCTCCTCTTAACTTTGTTATTTTTGTTAACGATTTAGAAACCTACATGAGGAGTCGCGGTGTCGAGGGAGTAAGTGTCACGAGTGCGATAGACATACTTTTACTACTATATGCAGACGATCTTATTGTTTTTGGAACGAGCCGTATTGATCTTCAAAGAAAACTCGATCTGCTTTTCCTCTACTGCCAAGAGAACAGGATGACTGTCAATGAGTCCAAGTCTCAGGTTGTCATTTTCAGGCGAGGCGGAAGAGTGGCGACTTCGGATGTATTTCACTATGCGGGGAGACGCTTGGAGGTGGTTAGTGACTACAACTATCTTGGTATTCGCTTTTCTTCGCATGCAGTTTTCCACAAGGCAACTCAGCAGGCGCTCTCCAAGGGTCGGATAGCAATAGCTAATGTGAGGCAAATTCTTTCCAACTCGAAGACGGACTCCTACGAAGGAAGGATGACCCTGTTCAATGCAATAGTGAAGACAACCGTGTTGTATGGAGCCGAGGTCTGGGCTTGTCGATATGAAGAGGAGCTAGAGAAGTGCCAATCTCAATTCCTGAAGTCAATTTATTGTTTACCAAGAGGTACACCCGGCTATATGCTTCGTCTAGAAATGGGTGTGGTTAAACTGACTCTTCATATTTTTAAACAGATGATAGAGTGGTGGCTCAAACTTTTGCAAATGCCATCAAATCGTTACCCTCGTATTTGTTATGATAAGCTAGTAGACCAAGATCTTCGCTCAAGTAATGTGCATAAGTACAACTGGGTGTCTTTGCTCAAAACAAAATTGGTTCAGTTGGGATATGAAGAGCTCTGGTCGGCTCAAAACTCCGAAACTCTGAAGTCTTTAAAATCAATTATGTATGAAAAATATTATGAACAACTAATTAGTAGAGATTGGGAAAGATTGGAACTGTCAAGTTTTGGGGAATACTAAGAGACTTAAAGTTAAAATTAACCAAATACGATCTTGAAGTTTTGTTTCCTTCAGAATATTTAAAAAACAATATGGCTATAAATAAGATAAGAGTTGTAGCACAAGTTAGGCTAGCGGGTAAAGTGGTGAAAATAATGTTAAATGGTATCAACTATGAATGGGATCAAGAGGAAATGTGCACTAAATGTAATTTGAACCACCCTGAAACCCTACAGCACTTCTTCCTAGAATGCCCATTATACAAGCTTATAAGGGATAAATTTATTAAACAACTACTGATAGATAGCGCTCATGATTTTGTTTCTCTGTTGAATTTTAATGAAAGAGTAAATATTAATAGTATATTTTATTTTATGCGGAGGCTTTGAAGACAAGGTCTTTGGAGCCTCTTGCATAAAATTGGATAAAATGTTATAGTTAGGTATTTAGTAAATGTGTAATACTGTTACATTGCTCTTTAAATAATATGTATATTTATATAGATAGTTTATTTTTTCTTTTTAATTTAAAGCCAACATTATTATAATAATTTGATTATTACAATAAATAAAATTTACCTACCTACCTACCTACCTATTATCTTTTTTTGTTCTTCTTTCTTTGTTCAATCTATTTATTTTTTCTTTATAATTTCATTGTATTTTACTGTATATATTTTTGTCTTACCTAATAAAGCATACTATAATAATAAGTGTCTCGCTAGAGGACTATAAACAGAGAACAGACTAGCCAACCCTTACAAGCCAGGCTAGCTTGCAGTTTCCTAAGGGTTTGATGGCTTGTACAGAAAAGTCCCAAGTCCTCATGATGGTTGATCGCACATAGAAATATGTGGTTCAGGACGAGCCAACTTTGAAATAAAGTTGGCTGGAGACCATCACTCACCCCTCCAGCTGTAGCCGGGCTGGCTACAACAACAACATAATAATAAGTAGTCCCATCATTCCAGCACTAATCCCAAGACGTATTACTATGTGGTCGAAATTCCAAATGGAAGGATAACTTGGGTTCTGAACCCACGACCCCTAGATCAACAGACCGACGCGTTATGCTTTGACCACTGAGTTACCAAGCCCTCGTTGCAGAAAGCACTCGCTCTCTCATAATCTCCATTTCAACCGCCACTCACCGCACTCTGATTGGTTAATTTGAATGCAATAACCAATCACAGTGCGTAAGGGAGATTTGGGGATTATAAATGAGATTATAAACGAGTGGTAAAGGCGGCACTCTGTGAATCCAAAGATTCCAGAGGTCGTGGGTTCGAAACCCGGCTGGGACATGACATGTTATCCTCCCATTTGGGATTTTTACCACATAATAATATGTCTTGGGCTTACTGCTGGAATAATGGGACTTTAATAGTCCTAATCGGGCAGTATAAATAAGACGATATTATTATTATTATTATAAATTGTTAAGGTGACAGTTGTTTCGAGTTCAAGCTCAGGTACTTATAGGAAGGCGGATTTAAGTAAATGTCTCTTTTCATTCACATAAATATTATTAAGTAGTATTATTATATTATAACAAAAAAAGTCATCACCGGTCTAAGAACACCGATCTATTTGGTATTTGGGTGGATTTCAATGATGGGGTTGGATGTGAAAGGAAATCTAAGAGTGTAGCCTTGGTATTCCTCCTTGTTCTAAACATAATCCAAAAAACCCGAACCGACAAACTGTCCCGGTAGCTCAGTGGTAAAGGCGGCACTCTGTGAATCCATATAATCCAGATGTCGTGGGTTCGACACCCAGCCGGGACATGACAAGTTATCTTCCCATGTGGGATTATTACCACATAATAATATGTCTTGGGCTTACTGCTGGAATAATGGGACTTTAATAGTCCTAATCGGGCAGTATAAATAAGACGATATTATTATTATTATTATAAATCGTTAAGGTGGCAGTTGTTTCGAGTTCAAGCTCAGGTACTTATAGGAAGACGGATTTAAGTAAATGTCTCTTTTCATTCACATAAATATTATTAAGTAGTATTATTATATTATAACAAAAAAAGTCATCACCGGTCTAAGAACACCGATCTATTTGGTATTTTGGTGGATTTCAATGATGGGGTTGGATGTGAAAGGAAATCTAAGAGTGTAGACTTTAGGCCTATTTTTCTTTTGGATTAAAAAAAAATTCCAGGTTTGATATTTCCAAATATTTCCATTTTATTCCAAGGTCAACTTCACCACATTCGTGAAAGAAAAATGCGTTTCGGTAGTTTTAAAGATAAATAATGGACTTAACCTATAAAAGAACTGGAAGCAAGTTCTACTTCCATTTTGGTTAACTTTGGAAGACGAAATTTTTCCTCTTCCAAAAGAAAAATGACTTGCTTCCAGTTTGTTTCATTTTATTCCCGTTTGGTTCACTTTGGTTAGAAAGAAAAATACGGCTTTGGCATACCTCCTTTTTCTAAAAATAATCCAAAAAACCCGAACCGACAAACTGTCCCAGTAGCTCAGTGGTAAAGGCGGCACTCTGTGAATCCAGATAATCCAGATGTCGTAGGTTCGACACCCAGCCGGGACATGACAAGTTATCCTCCCATTTGGGATTATTACCACATAATTATATGTCTTGGGCTTACTCCTGGAATAATGGGACTTTAAAGTCTTAATCGGGTAGTATAAATAAGACGATTTTATTATTATAAATCGTTAAGGTGGCAGTTGTTTCGAGTTCAAGCTCAGGTACTTATAGGAAGGTGGATTTAAGTAAATGTCTCTTTTCATTCACATAAATATTATTAAGTAGTATTATATAACAAAAAAAGTCATGTCCGGTCTAAAAACACCGATCGATTTGGGATTTGGGTGAATTTCAATGATGGGGTTGGATGTGAAAGGAAATCTAAGAGTGTAGACTTTAGGCCTATTTTTCTTTTGGATTAAAAAAAAATTCCAAGTTGGATATTTCCATTTTATTCCAAGGTCAACTTCACCACATTCGTGAAAGAAAAATGCGTTTCGGTAGTTTTAAAGATAAACAATGGACTTAACCTATAAAAGAACTGGAAGCAAGAATTTTCTACTTCCATTTTGGTTAACTTTGGAAGAGGAAATTTTTCCTCTTCCAAAAAAAAAAATGACTTGCTTCCAGTTTGGTTCATTTTATTCCCGTTTGGTTAACTTTGGTTAGAAAGAAAAATACGGCTCTGGTATACCTCCTTTTTCTTTGGAAGAGGAAATTTTTCCTCTTCCGAAAGAAAAATGACTTGCTTCCAGTTTGTTTCATTTTATTCCCGTTTGGTTCACTTTGGTTAGAAAGAAAAATACGGCTTTGGCATACCTCCTTTTTCTAAAAATAATCCAAAAAACCCGAACCGACAAACTGTCCCAGTAGCTCAGTGGTAAATGCGGCACTCTGTGAATCCAGATAATCCAGATGTCGTGGGTTCGAAACCCAGCCGGGACATGACAAGTTATCCTCCCATTTGGGATTATTACCACATAATAATATGTCTTAGGGTTACTCCTGGAATAATGGGACTTTAATAGTCTTAATCGGGTAGTATAAATAAGGCGATATTATTATTATTACACCACTTGGTACTGTCTGTTCCAGGACAATGGTCCGACGCCGTGCCCACCTGCCAGCAGATCATCTGCCCCAAGCTAGCCGTGGAGAACCCCTACCTGACGCTAGTGGAACAGAACAACACCTACGGCGGCCATGCCTTGTTCCAGTGCTCGTGGGGGTACCAGCTGCGGGGTCCGGCGGACATTGTGTGCCAGAGGAATGGCTCCTGGTCCGGCCCGGTGCCGGAGTGTAACGGTAAGACAGGGGTTAACACGTTGACTGTCAAGGTCATTTTTGGACACTTTACCCGTACGCCACGTTACTTTATTTAGGCGGAATTAATAGACAACATCAAAAACTTAAGTCGTTGGTAAGTGTCGGTTTTCCCTATCTTACACAGTACGCAATCCGTGACTTAACGCCACAGAGGTATTACAAAAACGTCTATTAATTCCGCCTTTAGTCACACATATTATGTGACGTGGCATACAGAGGTGGTTTTTTTTACGCTGTACGCCACGCTTCCAAATCATCATTTAAAATACACTTAGGGCGGAATTAATAGACATTTTTGTAATACCTCTGTGGCGCTAAGTCACCGATTGCGTACTGTGTAAGATAGGGAAAACCGACACTTACCAACGACTTAAGTTATTGATGTTGTCTATTAATTCCGCCCTTAATGTCACACCATTCCAGTGTGACAATCATTCAAAGTAGCATCTACTGTCACACAATATGTGTGACGTGGCGTATGAGTTTAACATTGTGTCACACATATAGTGTGACAAGGCAGTTTATGTGTTAAAGCCGGGATCCCACTGAGTGCAGCATTTGTGTCATGATCCATTACAACGCTGGGCAACGTTTCATGCTCCACTGTTTCTTTAGGATCAAATGACATCCAACCCCACTGACTTGGCAACATTTAAAATTCGAGACAACATGTTGCACTCAATGGAATCCCGATCCCACCTTAAAGGTTTTATCCTCCAAGCATTTTTCAGGAAGACAACCGTGGATACAAACATATCCTCTTGAAGTAAACAATATGTTGAAGTACAATACAATATCCAGCAGTTGTTTTGGTACTATTCATATGTGGCCAATCTCTCAAATCAAAGAGAAAATATTAATTTATGTTTATGGTGGGATTCGAACCAACGCAAGGCCTTATCTACTGGACCGCCGCACCAAAGTATCTTGGCTCTTGTTTCGTAAGGCCGGTGAACAGTGCTACCGATCTCGTTTGAACGAAGAAAGGTGAAAGAAGAAGGTAACAGAATAAGAAATAGAAAAAAATCATCATGGATGGAAAGACGGCAACCGAAATGTAAACCTCTTATCTGCGGTTATGTAAATTGAATTCGATTCGGTCCAAGTTGTCACTTTAGCGAGGCGGGTTTCGACGGAGATTTATCTCACCTGAGCTCATTTTTCTTTTCCTCCACCAGCTCCACTTTTTCCAAATTGCATTTTAAATTTAATTTCGTAAAAATGTTTCTTCCTCTCTTGTGCCTCGACCGTTTCATCGTTTTATTTGCTTATCCCTAATGGAGTCGATTTGTTCTCGCTTTCAACACATGGGTTGAGAAGACTGGGAGACACCAACCTGTGGAAAGCCAAATGTTTGAGATATTTCGTGAAAACATTTTTCAATCGGAGAAGTCAAAGACCTAGGGGCCGAATCATAAAAAAGATTGTTGAGATTTTCTCTTGTGTTATAACTACACAAAATGGCCGATTTCTTGAGAGAGGTTTTACCCATGAGGTACCTATACGTTATGAATTTTTCATTATTTCCTCCATGAGACAAACCATTTTGTTACAGTGCATGGTTTTGGCCTGAATTCTACGCAACCTGGTGGGTAAAAAGACTCCGGTCACTTGACTTGACGTAATCTAGAGACAAAGTCAAATCACGAATAAAAAGTACCTTGCTATAATAGTTAACAGCTTGATTCAAGCCGGGTGCGGTGTAGTTGCTTTTCCATTGCCTTGTTCCCGCGTGCAAGTGGGGTTTGAATTGATTTGCTGTTACTATGTGCTATGATTGTAAATCTCAAGACCCAAAGCAGTGACCACAAAAAGGTAGGTCAAAATAATACATTATGTGGTTTTTCTATAAAAACTGCAAGGTGGAAGACAGAAAAAACTTGAGACTGCGACGAAAAACTTGGAGATGGAAATTTTGGCTGAAAATGAAAATGGTTAGTCAGCCCCCGCACTCCCCATGCTGGTTTCCCATAAAGAATATTCGCCCCTGGGTGAGGCGAGGGAGGTGTAATAAACGCCATGCTCCGCACCTCTCTCCCTCTCCTTGCTTCTATCCATTCTAGTTTGGTGTAGAAAAAAGGAAGAAATTTTTCATTCTACTTAAGTACTAGAGAGACGGTGTACCCTTGAATGTTTCGCTTTTCCCCACGAAAAAAATATAAATCATCAAAAATATCGTTTTAAATTTTTGGAATTGCCAAATGGCTTTTTTCTTGAGCAAAATGAAATTCTGGAAAGACGTTAAGGGGAAGAAATGATGATCCTCACTAGCGCCATTGTCTAACTTAAGTACTTTGTGTGGATGATGGTTGCTACATTTTTCATTTACATTACTTTCATTATCATCATAAAGATTTACATTATTTTCAGGCGTAGGCATACATATACGATACACAAATCAACTGTTAACTATTACAGCAGGGTACTTTTTATTCGTGATTTGACTTTGTCTCTAGATTACGTCAAGTGAAGTGACCGGAGTCTTTCTACCCACCAGGTCAAGTTGCGTAGAATTCAGGCCAACACCATGCACTGTAACGAAATGGTTTGTCTCATGGAGGAAATAATGAAAAACTCATAACGTATAGGTATCTCATGGGTAAAACCTCTCTCAAGAAATCGGCCATTTTGTGTAGTTATAACACACTAGCGGGCTGTCGCCCACTTTGCGGGCCGAGGCATGGCCGTGAAAGCAAAAAGTCCTTTTTCGCCAATGGCAGGTGTTGTAGTGGGAATATCGAAAAATCCCGTCTTATTGCACATCTAGACTATAAGACAAAGCTACCTACCAAATTTCATCTTCCTAGGACTTACCAGTTCGGAGAAACAGTGATGATGAGTCAGTCAGTGACTTTGACATTTATAAATTAAGAAGAGAAAATCTCAACAATAACAAATTAATTCTTCTTCTTTACATGCTTTGAAGGTAATAACGGTAGCCACATTGAGTAGTTTTTCATGTGACAGGTTTGAGATATTCCATGGCTTATTCCTCCGTGGTTTGTCTTTTGGTTTCAGCCGTGCACTGCCCCGCCCCCAATCTTCCCCTGAACGGCCACCTGATAGAGGACCCCACGGGCGGGCCCTATCGCGTAGGGGCCATTCTTCAGTTTGCCTGCAACGACCGTCACCACCTCCTGGGGAGGAGACGATAGTGTGTACGGAGAGGGGGAGTGGTCACGGGCCCCGCCTCGCTGTGAGTTGATCTTTTTCTCTTAGGGCATTTTTTTTTTAATATAAAGAGAAATCCAACACGTGACAAATCCAACACGTGACAAATCGGGCTATAGTGTGCTGTAATTAGCTGAAACTCCGACTTGGTACAGGGTCTGACTTAGTTTAAATTAAATCCTGTTTAATAATTCGACCCTAACAGAGGAATTTAATTAATTAATAACTTTTTTTAATGAATATTTATTTAAAGAGAGGTCTGTTACATGCAAGATTCCTTGCCCCTCAATAACTTTTCAAGAACTTGATGGTCCAATTTATACACAAACAATTTAATGGCTAGTCTTCCCTGAAAAAGTCTATGCATACTAAGGCGAAGCAAAATTTCTAATGTTTAATTGTTATGTAAAAATAATTAAAATAGACCAGTAAATACTTTTGAATTTGAATTTTTATCTTTATTTTTATCAAGACAGGTAGTCCCATTATGCCAACAACAACAATAATTACAATATAATTACCTCTAAAGCTAATTCTAACTTATTTAGAGTACTGTTTATGTGGACGACCAGTAATATTTATTCATACAAGAAACCTAAAATCTTTCAATTTCTTCTGCAGGTAAAGCGAGATGTGATTATCCGGGTGAGCCCCCGAACGGCAAGATCATCCCCCTCAAGTTCTTCTACGACCCTGGAGACCACATCCAGGTCACCTGTAATGACGGCTACGTGAAGCCCCTGGACATATCTCCCCCGGGCACATCAGGGCCGTACTGCCAGAGCGACGGCACTTGGTCCCTCAGGATCCCGCACTGCACCAACTACACAGACGTGTGAACAGACCGACAGCGGAAAGTTCTGACTACAGACGAACCAGGATATATTGGAGCCCAAGGGACAGAGCAAAAGACCATTATAAAGAAGTTTCTAATATAGTCAATTCATAAACATGTGACCCAAGGACCTGGGATTTTCTCTATTATAAAGAGGTTATATATTTGGAAGGAACATCGTTATTATTATAATTAATTTAATCATGTAATTGCAACTATCCAATGGTTGCGTTTGATTACATATTAAAAAGAGTTTTCTGTTTTATCCTGTTTTATTATATCCAGGTTCAACTGTTCTCAGATTTCATTAAAAATAACATGTTTTCAGTTATATCATATTTTATTATAGGGTACCTGGATACATATGTAACAATTTTTCGACACTGAAAAAAGCGACCATAATTTTCGACACATACGAGTATGTACCCTACCCTGAACTGTTAGCGTAATGGGACTCCACGTCTTGAGCCGACAGTCTATAAATAAAACACTACTATACTGTACTATAACGTACCAAAAGAAGAATTTGTCTAAAATGTAGATGATAATAGAACAAAAAATTCAAATAAAATATAGCCATACAGGATTGGTGCTAATCCTACACTATCCTTTACCACGATCTTTGGTGGAAATTTCAACCAATCACAGCATCAAACACCTCGGCCGAGGTGTGAAGAACGCCTATACAAAGAAAGAGACAGCCCGGCAGAGTGTAAGGTTACGGAAAACATAGTTCCCATGCATTTCATGTACTTTCAGCCAGCTAAAAGTGCAACATGAATTTCAAAAATCGCGATTTTTACTGCAGAAATGGGCTCTACGTTGAAAAATAAGTTGATTTGACTCTTTGTTTAACTTCCTAGACCACCGGGAACCCTATTTTCGAGACCCCCCCAACAATCGTGAAAGACATGAAAAGATTCATAATTTTGTTTTTTTTTTCTGTTTTTTTTTTTCATACGGATCCTTTGAGACCCGACTTCGTGTCTTTAACTTGGCACTGAAGATTAAGTGAGGTGTCTAAAGTGATCAAAATATAATGGAGATGAGCCTGGACCAAAAAAATATTCTAAATTATAAGCGGGCGGCCCATTTGGGCGGCCTCGGGTTTTGGGAGCCCAAATCGGGAATTGAAGGATAATACTAGTCTTAAGTGGTATCAAATGAAAGATCTTGATGAGCAGATACCAAATTTATTGATTTTATTCCTTCATCCGGTCCACTGGGTGGCACCTGGTGGCCTTTTCATTTTCTTTGACGGGTAGGTACCTTCGAATTCTTAGCTTAGTGGTCAGATCTTGGCCAGTATGTATTTTTCGAGATGACCTCGCTCTCTCACTGCAAAATTTTAAAGTTTAAGTTTCCAAGTATTAATTTAGTTCATTTTCCGTCCGTTTCTGTAGAAGATAACTTTGTCTATTGGTAGCATGCTCGACCTGCCACCCAGTCAGCATGGGTTCGAATCCTGGCGGGGACGAAATTTTTTAGCTCTATATTTTCAATTTGGGCTTAACGTTGTTTTGTTTTTCCGATATTTATATTTGATCTTCATGATGACCCCATTACCCTTGCGAGGAAAATTTTAGAAGTTGCAGAATTGGACAATGACCTGTGGCGGCATTACGAGATTGATTTTGGACAATCATGGTTGGATGGAGAAAAAATATGATGAATTATGTAGCTCTCATAATGTCGATGCTACTCACTAAAAGTTGTGACAAAGTAGTGACCTTGGCCAAGTGGGTAGCATACTAGGCTTGGGTTCGATCCCCTTGAGGGAAGTTTTTTTTTTTTTCTCTGTCCATTATGTCCGGGGTACACTCATACCTCGTGAGGTATTGATAAGAGACTTCACAACCGAGTTCTCTCCCGCTCATGGTTTTATCAACACCAAATTGTCTCCCGTCGCGTCGCTTGCATTTTTACCTGATTTTATACCTACATAGTTTAGGCCTAGCATAAAAATTATAATCGAAACACCTAGGAATCATTGATATAGACCTGAGGCATGGCCTTCTATGTATTTTTCCTAACCCTATGATAAACCCAAGGCATGGCCTTCTATATATTTACCTAACCCTATTATAATCCCGAGGCATTGCCTTCTATGTATTATCCTTAACCCTATATACTATATTCCTGAGGCATGGCCTTCTATGTATTTTACCTAACTCTACTAAACACTGAAGGCATTGCCTTTCATTAGTTAGATTTAAAAGATTTCCTTATAAAAAGCCCATTCTTATATAAAAATGATAATTTTATAGTTTTCATTTTCTTAAATACCTAATGTAAAAAAGCATGGTCTTTTTTCCGGGAGAGATACTCGTGGTGACCCCTGCAACAAGCCGGAGAGAATTCGGGTAAGAAAAGGTCAACGGGAGAGAACTCATTACCTCACCTTGATAAGGTGATTACAAATTAATTTCTTTGGCATTCGTAAATCCAGGTGTTTTAGTGTCCCTCATAGGAGGCTCCGTGGTCTATTTAGCATTGAAAGATAAACCTAATCATGTGGAGAATAGAATCAAAAGATATTGCATTACAAATTTATATATTACTAGCGGGCTACGCCCGCTTCGCGTGGCCAAGGCATGGCCACATTTTACTTAAGGCATGGCCACCGCCGCTGCATAAGTTTTATGGTTATTTGAAGCACATATACCATCTGGCTGTAACACAATGAGGGACTTGGCAGACCTTACTCTTGAAAAAGCAACATAGAGCTGACCGTGAGAGAAGCAATCGTTCTAAGGTCAATTCCAGCTAGCTCAAGAGTTTGCCCCTGTGCCTTATTTATCGTCATGGCAAAACATAGTTTACTGGGGAATTGAACTCTTTTGAAATTAAAGTGGTAGTCGGAAATCACATTAGAACCCAAGAGAGAGATGGGAGGGTACTACAACGAAATCAGTAGGTGCCCTACAGCGCCGCACTTGAAGTAATGATATTTTTCGGTTCCAAGTGCGGTTAGCTTTTAGAGAAGGTGGGTTTTTAGTGGGTGGAAATCCCACACCCCAGGCAGGATCTGGGTGTCTTTGAAAGAATTTTTCCTGCCTTCCATTAAAAAAAAAGAACCCAAGTGCATAGTTGCTAATGAACAGATTAAATGAGCACACAAATAGCTCAGTGGTTAAGCACTCGCTTACGATGCGGAAGGTCCCGGGTTCGAACCCCCGCGCCGACAAAAATAATCCTGTGTACATATACCGTTTCACCTGCACCAGCCCCTGTGAATATAACTGCTTCGATAATGTTTTTTTTAAGGATGTAATTTGAAGCCGCGTGCCGTTACACAATTTCGGGGGTCTCAGATTTCTTAGTAATATTATTGGTGCTCCAACCTTAAGGCATAGCCGATGGGGTGGCAAGCCAGGAGGATTTAGTGTATTAAGAAATTCGCTTGGGTAATGGATGGCTTCTTCCTCTTCCACAACAGTGTCTACGGATTCGTAAGTTGATAGTTCAGAGGGCATTCTTTTTAATAAGTCATTATTAATTTCCAGAGCATTATCATTCTTTGGTGTTAGCATGGCCCTTATTCTTTAGCCACACAGGGACAACAACACTTGGTTCATCTAGATTGGGGTAGATAGTGTCTAGGAAGGTGTTGTAATTGACTAATAACTGACAGTGTTCGGTAGGAAATACAATTTTTTCATTTTGTTCAGGTAACTGTCCATCACCTATCCGAAGCAAAAGCTTCAAAAAAACATCTGCATTTTGATCAACGTGAAGGTGTACACGCATATTCAACTTTAAAGAAAGAACAGTTATCTGTGGCCACAAAATGGATGATTTTAAACATGCCTTCACTTCGTCAGCTCTTGTTCCACGTGGAACAACGGGTAAAGTTTGTCTAAAATCTCCAGACAGTAGCACAGTTTTACCACCCATAAGATTTTTAACACCACGAATGTCTTGTATTAGAGTACGGTCCAGTGTCTCTAAGCCAGTTTTATGAGTCATTGTACATTCATCATATACGATCAACTTGAAATCCCTGAGGACTTTGGCCATATCACTTTGCTTTCCAATAATACAGCTTGGTGTATCTACTGAATTTAAATTGAGCGGCAATTTCAAAGCAGAATGAGCAGTGCGGCCTCCTTCTATCAGTGTGGCGGCAATACCGGACGATGCAACAGCAATGGCAATATTTCCATCTTTGCGTATTGTAGCTAACAAAAGGTTTATTAAGAATGTTTTTCCAGTTCCACCTGGAGCATATAGGAAGAAAAAATTATTACCTACAGAATCAAGAGATGAAGTGACGCTCTGAAGTACAGTTTCATACACGTATCTCTGTTCACTATTGAGTAATGGCACTTTTTCAGAGACGAAAGACCTCATTTGAAACGTGTTGTATGAAATTTCTGCCAAATAAGTTCTGTTGGTAATAATGTTCACATTGCTTACGCATCATCAAGTAACAAACCCATGGCTAGGCAAGCAGCATGGAACGTAGGGTATTCAATGCCGCCTACCATTTTGAGGCTTCTGAATGAAGTAGGTCCTCGCACTTTATGTAGAAGTAATCGTAGGTAGAAACATTCTGAGTCATTCGGATGTACGGTATAAATTTTATCAAGAACCTGGTCTTTTTTTACACCCGGATGTCCTGGAACAATTGATCTTTTTTTCCTTCTTTGGAACATGATGTTTTTCCACACATAAAATACTGGTTTACATTCATTGTTAACCAAAAATTAACATAAATGTTAATTTTTGGCCATAAGTTGAGAACCCCTGTTTCCTTCAAAAAATCCGTTCTTAGTACGCCCCTACATCATAAGGGGAAGCTTCCTGCAAAATTTCAAGTCAATCGGCCCAGCCGTTTAGGCTCTGCGTTGATTATGAATGAATGTAAATGGATTTTATATATATAGATTTACTCACTTTGGGGACTTAGAGGGCCAAATCTGTGATCCAAATACATATTGACCTTAGAAAAATTAAATACGTACTGCTAAAACTATATCTTAAAAAAGACAACTTGGTACATTCACATTTTCCCAGCTTATTTACTTTTGTCATTCCTAATGTTTCAGT
This sequence comes from Bactericera cockerelli, assembly GCA_024516035.1. Lineage (NCBI taxonomy): Eukaryota > Metazoa > Arthropoda > Insecta > Hemiptera > Triozidae > Bactericera > Bactericera cockerelli. The sequence continues at coordinate 62,507 of JAMCCL010000056.1, forward strand.
AGTGTATGAACCTATATTTTCGTACAAAAAGAACTGATATCCCCCCAAAAACACCACTTCGTGGTTAAAAAAAGAAGAACGCCTCACTCAAAGAATGATTATAATTAGCTAAAAATAAATGATATCAAATTGAGAACACCTTGTCCTCTCTCTTTCTATATCTCTGCACTCCTCTCTGAATTTATTCCTCTTATGTTTAGCTTTATTTATCCCTTCTAGGGTCATCCCAAACTTGATTTCTCTTTAAATTTACTTGTTGCACGGCAATAAAAAATGGCGGTCGCGGTGTAATTTTCTCGATTCAAATCAAATAACTTCAGAAAAATCATACTCCGACCGCCATTTTTTATTGCCGTGCAACAAGTAAATTTAAAGAGAAATCAAGTTTGGGATGACCCCATAGTGGCTTGGATTAACAAATCCTAGACGTTTGATCATGTTTCACAGTTCAACTCACAGTATATCTGCCCTCTCACTATGTATCTACCAACCCCCTCTTAAAATATATTGAAGTTAAGTATTTTTACTAGTGTAGTGATAAGTATCATGAAACTGGCTCGGACCAGATGTCAGAGTCCAAGATTTCATTAATGAAGTCCATTTTTTCCGACGGGCGCTCAAGCTGTATTATTATGCTGGATTTGCCATGCTTTTAATGCCGGTAATCCAGAGATCCCGAGTTCAATTTCCGGTTGGGGCAGCCTTTTCGGGAAAAAAAATCTGGCATTGTGACATTCTCTTCTATTCATATATTTCCAACTGAAATTATTTCCAAATTCATACACCAATAAATATAATGACACTTTTGAGGTTGGTGAACCACCAATCAGTGGTGAATTGACCATTTTTATTAATAACATAAATAATATATGTGAATTTTAAGAGAAAAAATAATTAGTGGACTGTAAAACATAAATTCCATGATATTTCCTTATAAAACCCATACAACCATGTACAATAAAATTGTACATTGTACATACCTATTTTGATATTTTTGATTCATATCATGCTTTGATAGTTAATTATCTACTCATTAACATTAGAATATTGATAGATAATAAATTATTTAACTTATTTGTCCTGAATAAATTCTTAGTATAATCATTTTAAATCTAAGTGACCACTTGAGTTAAAATCACTATAAATAACATTAATAAAATAATTTGTGAGCCAGCGTCGATGGCATGTTGAATACACCGGTTCCCTTCAGAACACCGAAGTTAAGCGACATCCAGCGAGGTTAAGACTTGGATGGGTGACCATTCAAATTCTAATTCTCGTGACGCTGGCTTTTCCCGGCCCCACTCAGCCTGGGTGAGGTCAATGTGAGTAGCAGGTTTGTGAGTTTCCTGCGAATGGAGGGTAAAACCCCCGTCGTGATATGACCATGGCAGTTGAAAGCGACGTTAAACCCCACTTAATTTTTTTTTTTTTTTGTCTATATCACAATATCAGCTTATTTATAGCTATCCGCAGGCCAAGTTCGAAAATTTATTTTACTTAAGTGAAAATTAAGGATTTCGTTCCAACTCTAAAAAATTTAGATAAGGTGATGTACATACTTGTTCAAATTTATTATTTTATTTTTATAATTCAACATTGTTTCTGTCCCTGTGAAAAATGTTCAAATCTGTAAGATAATTTTTATCCATACTTGTTTACCCATGTTAATTTAAGTAAATTACAAATAAATAACTAATAAAGTTTGGTTTTACTATCTTAAATTTACTCTTTGAGTGAAAATACTTCTTATTCTTTTTCTTTAAACTTTTCAACGCGATGGAATTTTTCAATTCTGTTAAGTTCAAAGGATAGGAAGTGCCCTATGGCCCATCATCCTGTGGTTATACTTATTTTGGGTCCCGGCCGGCCCTTTTGGCCTCTAGGCCATATTTTTTAATGCCTATAGGCCATAAGCAAATTTTAAATTTATTTTTAGTTCAAAAAAACTTGTGCTGCTACCAGGCCTTTAGGCAAGTCGACAACCAGCTCGAGAATCATAAATAGCATGACATATTTCATATGAGTTCATTTTAAAAGAGATATATTGTAATATAAAAAGGGACACATTGTAATATAAAAAGGGATATATAGTAATAAAATTCAACTCTCTACGAATTACCATTCTCGAAATACAGGGTCAGACATCCTGGCTGATGTCCATGATTTTTGACCTATACCTCATAAACCATTAGCAGCTTTTGTGACTCCTTTTAGCGGGACCTTTTGGACAAGGTGTAAATCCAGGTGCGAGTCACTTCTTGCAATAATAGGAATGATCAACTGACCATGGATGGTGGTTAGATCTACAACAAAAAATAACGGTTTAATATAGTAGACTATATTGTTTTGCACATGCATGTAAAAAAAGATCAAAAGTATCACACAAAAAGCTGATCAAAAATATGTTGCTGAAGACATGTACAAAAATCTGGTGTAAACATCACACGACTTTCCTTATCCCCCAAAAAGAAGTCGAAATCCACCACTGGTGACTCAACGGTAACAGATAGTTAAAAATAAGTGCCAAATTCGTAATCAGCACCTCAAAATTATTGGATTTGATATGTCGCAACCCCCATCTATGGTGAATAATAAAAAAGTTAGTCCAATCGGGTCCCCCAAAAATACCGGTAAATTGGGGCCGGGTTCCAAAAAGTTTAAGATATCAAAAAAATGATCAGAGTAAACCCCTATTATTTTTTTAATACAAGAAAATGTTGTTCTCTAACTTTTTTTGTATCTTTAACCAATTCAAAGAAACGGCGGTTGCGGCCAATATTTGCGGCCCTGCGGCCGCATCTTGCGGCCGATTTCAACCAAAAGTTTCGTGGTTCGTCTGGTGTAAAAAATTAATTTGCATACCAAATTTCAAGTCTCTAGCTCTTACCGTTCTCGAGATATCCTGTTTACACACACACACACACACACACACACACAGACAGACGCACGGACCAATGGCTGAAAACAACTTTTTTGGTATCCTGAGGCTATGATTCGTCCAGAAATGTGAAAAACTGTGTAGGTCAAATTTTCGACGAATACAATACTTTCCTTATTATAGGATAAGGAAAGTAAAAATATGTAGGTAGGTATTTACTTATCATTATATGTGAAGTCATCTACAACCACACCCACAATACATGAAGTAAATCTGTTTATACCAACACACACAGAGTAAAATTGGGTGCCCCATAAGTAACAGAAAACATAATAAAGATGATGCAATGATGATAATAGGCATGTACAGAGAGTTTACCTTTGAACTTGATTTGGTCTATAAATAGTATCTATGCTAAGCGTATGCAGAATGACTGTATGAAATATTAATAATGCTTATCTTACCATATTATAGTCTAAGGGCGGAATTAATAGACGTTTTTGTAATACCTCTGTGGCGCTAAGTCACGGATTGCGTACTGTGTAAGATAGGGAAAACTGACACTTACTGACGACTTAAGTTATTAGTAAGATTTCGCAATGTTATCGGGGCCCGATAACCTATCCCCATAACGATAAAGTCTCGAATTTGCGTCTCTGCGCATGACAAAAATTATCGGAGTTTGGTTATGGTTATCGGGATCCCCATAATTCGAGTGGATTATGGGGTTCTCTCTTCGTAAACGATAAAGAAAATTTTGACTCAAAATACCGCGTGATTTCAAAAAATACATAATTATATATAAACTAAACCTCCGTTCCCACTTTTTTACATACAGTAGAATTAATTTTTACATTTTAATTCTGATAAATTTAAGATTTTTTTTAGCAAGTATTATTTTTTCTCTTTTATCTGCATTTTTTGTTTTATCTGTGTTAACAGTATTTTATATTCTGTGTGATTATGTCAATTGAAGAAGCATTTTTTTTTTCTGAATGAGATAGGTGAAATAAATGATGATGAATTGGACTTTGCCATAATGGATCATTTGGAAGATGCACAGTTAGGGCGGTTTTAAAAAATCAAAGTCAGAAAGTTTTATCTGCCACCCCCCACAAAGTGTGCAGTCTATCCAGATATTAAAATAAATAGCCGCTGGGCGCTCAAAGTTTGGAAAAATCGCGATTTTTGGCTGGTGAGCGAGACTTCGGAGCCGTAACTCCAGAATGTAACTCCAGTACTTTGTCTTTAAGTTTATCTCAAATGAAAGCTTACATTGTTTTAAATGTTTTATATTTTGGACACTTTTAAACTTCTTCTCTAAAAATAATTATGGTCAAAAACTTTTAGTCTTTAGAAACTTTTAGTCCGAGCGAGCAAAATGGCACTTTTTCCCTCAAAAACGAGAGTAGGTATCATTTTTATATAATGCAACCCATGGCTAATAATATGCCATTCTATTCTAACTGTTATTTAATGTTTTTGACCATAATTATTTTTAGAAAAGAAGTTTTTTTTTCTTTTAAGACTCTGGGGGCTGAGACTCCTAAGAGGTAGACATGTAAATAGACATTTGCACTTCTCAAGATAGCGAGGAACTTCCTGGACCTTCTGGTTGCAAAAATATGGGAAGCGCTTGGACATAATCCTGACAATTCCTAGGGTATATTGCAAAGCGTGGTTTAACGCCCCTAAGGCCCAGCTGGCACCTATGCAAGACTTCAAAATGTTGCAGAGTCTCTTAAGGTGTAATTCCGATCCTAGCGACCGGGACCATTTTGCTGCTTAAAGTCGCTCCTACCAGTCGCGCGACCCGGTCGCGTGCTTTGGTAAGTACTTCATTAATATACACAGATAGTAGTAGTCGTCTGTCGGGCGTTGCGGTCGCTAGGATCGGAATTGCACCTTTTAGGCCGAGGCTACGATAGGAGCGTCAAGCGGTGAGCGGCAAGCGGCGAGCGGCAAAATGAGAATTTTATGTTTACATTTAAAACAATGGAAATGCTTAGTAGGTTTCATCTTAGTAGCTGCAAGCGTCAAGCAATTTTTTTATCGTAGCCACCTACTAAGCATTTCCATTGTTTTAAATATAAACATAAAATTCTCATTTTGCCGCTCGCCGCTTACCGCTCCTATCGTAGCCTCGGCCTTAGAGTACGAGACTATTGATGAAGAAATAGCAGACATAAGTTTGACCAAATTTTCAAACCACCTCTGCAATTTAAATGCAGAGACGATTGGCCAGGCCTTCTTTGACGCCACGATTCCTGACGAAGAAAAATCCAGAATGGCAGAGAAGATATCCGCAGGATCAGAGACAGAGAATTCAAGGATCATAAATCCTAAACTGCAAAAACGTCAGCTGAAGGAGGCTGACGCCCCCGTTAGAATATAATAATATCCTTTCTTAGTGCGCATCTAAGACCTAAAAGTGACCTACAAAATTTCAGCCTTCTAGGACATATATACCAGTGCTGAGAAATCGAGATGAATGAGTGATTGAGTGTTAACTTTGGCATTTATATATAAGTATAGATTTAAAGCAAAACATAGTTACCTACAAAAGTCGAAAAGAGAATGAATTGAAAATTTAAATTTCAAAAAAATATTTGGAATATTTGTTTTGTTTGGATGAAAAGCTTTCTTAGAATATCCGGTAGAGGCGCTTGAGTTTTCGTTATCGTGTATCGTGATGATGCGAAATGTAAAAAAATCTTCTTCCTACGAGACACGAAACCGATAAACTTACGTTATGGGGATTGATTATCGGGACCCGATAACGATAAATGCGAAATGTCTCTATTGATGTTGTCTATTAATTCCGCCCTAAGTAAATTACCTGTTTGCGAATTTTCCTAAAGTTTCAACTTTTATTTGGTGATCACATGTTCCTGTAGGGTATGAAGCTGGACCTGTGGCAGACATTTCCTGTTCATTGCCATATTTTCCTATATTTTCAACTTTTATTTGGTGATCAGAAATTTCAAGATAAGAAATTAGTCCTGTGTCAGGCATTTCCTGTTCATTGCCGTATTTTAGTATATTTTTAACTTTCATTTGGAGATCAGATGTTCCTGTAGGATGAGAAACTGGTCCTGGGTCAGGAATATCCTGCTCTTTGTTCTCTAATTGTAGTATGGGCTGTATAGATGGTCCAGATTCCAACAAATCTTTCACAATATTCATTCTCCTATGTTTAGCAGGTAAAGGTCTTTTATTAACTTTGTTGTCTAAGTGTCGTATGGGCTTTATAGATGGTCCAGATTCCAACAAATCTTTCACAATAATTTTCCTCCTACGTTTAGCAGGTATAGGTTCTTTATTAATAGTGTGAGTTCTTTTTCGATCGGGTTGGCAGTCAAACTTGTGTGGTAAGACATTGGGTTCTAGTTTTAATGTACAAGGCAGATTGACTTGTTTAGATAATTTGTACCTAATCCAATTTTCAGTATCTTCTTCTACCTGAGAAACATATTTAAATGATAATAATAATAAAAAAAAATCAAAGTTCTGAACCAATCTCAATAGCTTGATTGATAAGGTGATAGACTTTAACCTGGAGCTTGGTGGTTCAAGTCATAAGTATGGTAAAATTTTAAGGTGATTCTGTCAAAACTTAGGTGACAAAATACGAGTATATGGTGAGTTATACACATCAATTTTTTTTATTTGGCCCTCCTGGAAGCCAGGACAAGTATGAATTTATGAAAACACTAGCGGGCTGTCGCCCGCTTTGCGGGCCGAGGCATGGCCGTGAAAGCAAAAAATCCTTTTTCGCCAATGGCAGGTGTTGTAGTGGGAGTTTCGAAAAATCCCGTCTTATTGCACATCTAGACTATAAGACAAAGCTACCTACCAAATTTCAGCTTCCTAGGACTTACGGTTTGGGCTGTAGAGCGATGATCAGTCAGTGGTCAGTGGTCAGTGGTCAGTGAGTGTCTTTGACATTTATATATTAAGATAAACAAACATTTAAGAAGTGCTGAAGGTCAGTCTCAAAGTCAAATTAGTTTCACCCAAATCTTAGCCTACCTCAACATTACTTAAAATGATGTGTTCCAAAAACTATACAGCAGATTCCAATTATGTATGGAAAATACCATGAAATTTTTAACTTGATTAGAAAAAAAAAATATTATCTTTATTGTTTTACAAACATGCATGTATAGAAACAGACAAAATAATGTTACTTGAGTTAAAGATAATTTATTATTATAACTATCCTAAAAAGGGACAGTCAATGCAGGTAGTAGTTCATAGCAATTTACTTACATTAAAGTGATCTTCACAGATAGTTAGATATGATGTTAGAGATGTGGGTTCTCTTCTCACCATTTTGAACCATTTTTTTCTGCTTTTTCCTCTGGGTACTGTTAGAAATATTTTACATGGTGTAGATATACTTGTGCTCTTACACAGAGGTACAAAACAAGATTTATAACTTTTTCCTTTGGATTCCATTGATTGAGATGTTTCTTTTTATAAATTTATTGAGAATCTAGAAATATAGAAAATATATATATATATATTTTTTTTTCTTCATAGCCAGGAAACATGAGCTGTGTGGTCTGTATTGTAGCCTACAAATCAAGAAGTAGCCTCCCCTCGGATGGCAGGAATATATAATATAATTATACTGTGAGAATACACAGCATTCCAAAAAAGTTGGGCATCTCAAATTACTCAGCTCCTCTGATAATTTTAGAAAAATAAAAAATCCAAGTGTAGGTATATACCTTAATTATTCAAAAACTCTATCATTTGTATTTGTATTTGTTTGTATTTGTATTTATTTATTTTATTTTCAACAGGTAGGTACATACATTACAAGGTTAAAGCCTCTATTACAACATACCCTACCTATTTAAAGAATAAACTATTTAATAGTTTGTTACAAGAAAAAGAAAAAAAAAAAAAAAAAACAATTCCATCATTCCCAATAGTGGACATTGGGAATGATGGAATTGAAAAGAATTATAAATTTCTTTCATGAGAAAGAGATTATTATATATCTATAGTTCCTAAGATTTCAGAAAAATTTGACAGATTTGTAGAAAACAAATCAATGTTAACAGGCAATTTATTGGCTAGAGATAGAGGGAAGTGCCAGGGATTGAGGTGAGATGAAGGTAGAACAAAAGAAAATGACTCTTGACTTCGAGTAGATGTTTGTCGAGGAACTTTAAGATTGAGGTTTTGTAGAAAAGAGTTAGATAAAGACATTGAATGTAGGTTTTTGTAGAGATACAATAAGGCATTACATTTTCTGCGCCTCTCCAGGGTTGGTATTTTATAATGGTCACAGAGGAGTTCATAAGAGTACAGTAAGCGACCGCGATGGAAGTAATCATAGAGTTTACCAACAAATACCCTCTGAATACGTTCGATTTGGTCAGACTTAGTCTTGGATAAATTGCCAAAGATAAGGGAAGAATATTCTGCTTTGGACCTAACGTAAAGATAGTACAAGCAGATGAATATGGAAGGAGATCTAAAACGCTTACAAATCTTAGTAATAAGCCCAAAGATGGAAAAGCATTTGTTGACAATTTTACTTATATGAGAGTTATATAATAATCGATTGTCTAGGACCACACCAAGGTCAACAATTTCAAATACTCTAGGAATGGTGGTTCCATCTATGACATAATTGGGAGAATTTGAATAAAATTTCCTCGTAAAAGTTATACATTTGGTTTTTGTAACATTGATAGAAAGGTAATTAACTCTGTACCAGTGAATAAGAGCATTGATATTTTGTTGGAGAACACTAACTCCATGGCTAGAATTATCAGTATCATATCCTATGCAGATTTTGGTGTCATCGGCAAAAAGTTCAACTGAACAAGTTAGTACATGTTTGATATCATCAATAAATATTAAAAACAGTAAAGGCCCTACGTTGCTCCCTTGGGGGACTCCCGAGAAGATAGGAAGACGTGCAGAAAAAGAATTTTTTATTTTCACTCTAAAGAAGCGGTTAGTGAGGTATGAAGAGAACCACCTGACATACAAAGGGTTTAAACCGTGTTTAGAAAGTTTCAGAAGTAGTAATGAGTGATGAACACTGTCAAAGGCCTTGGCAACATCAAAATAGATGGCATCAACTTGCTTTCGATTTGAGACATAATAAGACAGGTAAGATGTGAAATCTACAAGATTTGACGTTGTCAATCTCTTGCTACGGAAACCATGTTGATGATTTGAGAGATATTTATCAATGTAGGAATAAAGGTTTTTGTAAATAATTTTTTCGAAAATTTTAGAAAATACTGACAGCAATGATATAGGTCTATAATTAGAGGAATCAAATCGAGACCCTTTCTTAAAGATGGGAACGACAGTTGATTCTTTCCAACAGTTGGGAAAAATTCCAGACTTGAGACTTCTGTTGAAGAGAGAACTGAGAACAGGAGCAAGAATATGGGCACAGCCCTTAACCACAAAAGCAGGAATGCCATCTGGTCCTAATGCTTTAGAAGCTTTGAGAGATCTGATGGAAGATAGAACATCAGATACAGAAACTGAGGGAAGTTGGAGAGTGTCGCTGTTTGGGCTAATCTGATAATTTTCAGAATTAGGTGGAGACAAGGTCTGAGGGTCAGTGTAGACAGAATGGAAGTAAGATGCAAAAATATTAGCAATGTGCAAGTGATCTTTGATGATGGCATCATTTTCAACTAGAACGTCAATACTATTAACAGGTTTGGTAAATTTTTTGACGTTGGCCCAAAACCTGGAGGGCTCAGAAAGAAAACAGTTTACTGTGAAGTTATTATTTTTATGTTCGTCACGAGATATAGACTTTTTTGACAAGGATCGATATCTAGAGAATTCTAGGTAATGGGCAGGAGATAGAGATTTTTTATATTTTCTATGACATCTCTCTTTGTTTTTTAAGAGCAAAATAGTTTCTCTTGAGAACCAGGAAGGATATTTGGAGGATGATTTTCTAACCAATTTTAGAGGAACATTATGGGAAATGGCAACATTGACCATATCACATAGATTTTCAGATGCAGTATGTATATTTGGTTCATCAGTAACCCGAGTCCAGTCAGCCCGAGATAAGTCCAAAAACAAAGAGAGATAGTCACCTTGAGGAAAGTTAAAAGCTTGATAGTGTGGTGGGGAAGAAAATCCTACTTGAAACTGGAAAGACAGGGCGAATGGCGGATGATAATTGTCTATAGGGACAAGAGGAAAGACATCACAGTTATCTATAAATTTTAAATTAAAATAATTAGTAAATACTAAATCTAATAGAGATCCAGGAGTACAGCCTTTATTTACTTGTTCTAAATTTAGGTAAGAAACAACTTCGAGCATGAGCGTAGCCCTGCGCTTAACATAGTAATCAACCACTGAATTAGTATTTTTGAGATACCAATCAGTTCCTGGAAGGTTAAAGTCCCCACTTAAAGCTAGGTTCTTAATGTTTATTAATTTATCATTAATAAAATCACAGTATTTTTCAAATATTACAGCATCAAATTTGGGTTGAAAATAATGATTACCAATTACTAGAGATTCATCATTATTTAAATAAATTTCAACAAAGCAAGATTCAATAGAATCATCATCAGACTCAAGGTCTGATCTCAAGGTCAGACTCAAGATCATGAACCAAGCAATATGAGGTGTCCAACTTTGGTGGACACCTCATATTGCTTGTTTATACTGCCAAGATAAGATTAAAAAAATCCCTTTACTCTAGCAGTCAAACAGATAAATTATATTTTACCCACTGAGATCATATAATACCATAGAAGGAACCCAATGTATCAAAACTTGCAACCAAAATGGACCATCAGCTGATTTGAAAATCAGTGCCAGATCCATAGTAATTTTTTTGTTGTGAAGGAGTGGGTATACGTAATTCTTCTAAAATAATATTTTTAATTTTTAGATACTTACCTTTTAGTTATTTTTGTCTTTGCTTCCTCTTTACCTTTCCTTCTTTTCTACATATAATGTAGTAATATAAAATTTGGTCTAGACCTAAAAATTAAGGATGTTTAGTTATCCGCCACTGCATGAGGTAAAAAAAAATTCAAATAAATTGAACTATAATCAGAGGCTATAATTTGTTGAAAGAGGGACTATCAGCTGTTCTAAGTTGGACTCACAATTTTGATGTTTTTGAGATAGGTGAGGTTCCCTCTATGGTATATAACCTCAGTGAATTTACCCAGAAAAAAAAAGTAACACAATACCTCTTTCCCTTTAGGTCCTTAAAAAAAGAAAAGAAAAAGTAACTGTGCCCTGCAACAGCTTTTGCATTACTTAAGGGCACTTTATCTTTACACCCATGTGATTCTGGAAATGCTAAAACTCTGTTAACAGAGATTTCTGCTCTGCCCAGGATTTGAACCCACTACCTTGACTGAGTTTATAAATAAGCAGTTAAAAACAGTTAAAAATAAAAAATGGTTACAGTTTATAAATTTAATAAACTGTAACCATAATATTATTTCTTGCTCTAAAATTCAAGCAAGTACCTTTCTTGCCACTGAGCTAATTGTGCACTCATGGTAATTACAGGATGTGTAGGGTGTAGGGGATCTGCGGAGCCAAAAGACTGAGCTTAAAACTACCTAGAAAATGGACCTTTAAGTGAGTTTATACATTTTGTTTACCTGCCTGATTCAGTCTTACCCTCTATTTGTATGGTGTTACCCTCCATTTGTAGGAAACTTATAAAGCTTCTACTCAAATTGACCTCAGTACCTCACCCAGCCTGGGTTGGGCCAGAGTGCCATCACACAGAGCATCAAGAAGTCTTCACCTCTCTGGTCGTCGCTAAACTTCGGTGATCTTGTGAGTTCCGGTGCATTCAACGCGCCATTGACGATGGCTCATACTTAAATCAACACTTTTATACTACTCAATAAAAAATAAATTCATTTGAAGAAAATGATAGAGATAGAACTACAGAATTGTAATTTGAAATATTCGCGGGATAAAGCAAAAACATTTTTTTCTATTACCTCTGTGGCCCTAATTTTAACCTCCTGGTCAATATTGGCTATCTTCATGCTATGTAAACAAATTGGTTTTTAGTTTTGCGTGAACACAGCACATTTTCAAAAAAATTATCACTAACCGCCATGTGCCTGATTATAGTCTGACTGAATTTTCATATGGGCAGAAATCGAAGTAATTCTAGTAATAGCCTTTTATTACACATTATAAATCATTCCTCGTTTCTGAATACTGAATATACGTTTTAGAACTTCCCTTATACTCTTACATCATATTAAGTAATAGTTTTTTAATACTTTTACATTTAAACTTAATAATCTCAATTTGATCTATTGTACATAGAGTGTGTACGCTATGTAGGTATGAAGTCATAGATACTGGTTAATGAACGTCTGTCACTACCTATTGATTGGGACTACTTGTGGTATCTGATTGGTAAGTTCCATTGACTAAAGAGTTGAATGACAGGGATACATAGAGTTTTAATGCATAGCTCTGTTGCAATGGACAATTTGTTTCTTCAGAGTCTGTTGCTACAATTTTCCCTATCTTGTCCAAAATAACAGGAACATTCTGTCTGTGATGCAGATACACAACATTATGCTCTTATGAGTTACTTTATTTAGTTTTAAAATTTTGCCAACCACTAACCTGGTCCAACAATTGCCAGTCTGCATCATGAATATGACTGTGTATTGATTAGTTAGCCACATACTTTAGATATACTGAGGTAACCTAGTGAACCCTTGTTCAAGGAATTTAGACCTTCCATAAATTATAATTTGTAAGAAGTAATTTAGAAAACTATGTAGTTTTATAATACTTTTCTAAAACTACATATGAGTGTGTGATTAGCTCAGTGGTTAAGCACTTGCTTACCATGCAGAAAGTCCCAAGTGTGATCCCCCGTGCCATCAAAAATTTATATTCTTAATTTGGTTACAGTTGTTTGTAAGGGATACCTTCCGGTACACTTGTGTTGACCCAGCACATAAATGGGAAGTATTGTGTCACTTCTCACCCATCAGAGGGGAGGCATACTATGGGATGGGCAGGCTACAACACTGACCACAATTGTCTACAGTAGCTCCTGTTTCATGGCTACGGAATATAAGAGGCTGTGAAACACTCATCTTTAAATAAATAAAAAAGTGTCCAAAAACATTATTAATCTTCTAGGTAATTCCACAGAATCCATGGCAAGTCCAAAGAATTCCATACATTATAACTTGTTGGAAGTTATCAAGAAAGCTATGTTTTAGAGAACATTATTAATCTCTATGGTAATTCCAGAGAATCCATGGCAAGCTTAATAATTAATTTTAGCCTAGAAAAAGATATATATCATCTTTTAGAATGCTCAGGAGATGGAGTCACATGTAAAAAAAATACTTAAGTTTAATTATTAGGTATATACAACAGTTGTTTTGTTATCCAGGGCAAAGTTTATGCCTTATGTATTCTTTGCCTTTTCACCACAAATATTATCAGATCCATCTGCAAATAATATATATATATATTTTTTAAATTTGTTTAATCCACAGGTTTTAATAATAATACCTGTATAAAATGGAGTCTTCAACAGGCAATAACGCTAATGTGAGCAAAGAAGCAGCTGAAATTGCCTCCATATTAAGAACTTGGGAAGAAAGTTCCAATAATAATCCAGACTATGATCCCATTCCATTATTAATTACGTAAGTATTCTTGAAGTTAATTTTTTTAATCCCCTTCTAATGTTGCATCAGCTGATGTAACATTTTTTTTATTTTTTATTTTGAACTGCTCTAAACAAAGAGTTGCCAACTGACACAGTATACAATTCAAACATTCTTGTCATTACTTCTTTAAACATTTCAGGGTAGAATGAAATTTTTAAGGATGAAATTATTTCAGCAGCATCTTTGGGGACAGCTCTTATGAGTATACAGTATGTTTCAGAAAAGGTGGCCACCCCCTCGTAACTTTTGAACGCAACGGAATTTTTCAATTCTGTAAAGTCCTAGGTATAAGAAGTGCCCTATGGCCCATCCTGTGGTCATATTTATTTTTGGCCCCGGTCGGCCCTTCCGGCTTTTAGGCCATATTTTTTCATTTTTCTCGCGAATTTTAAATGGAATGCTATATTTTTTATTCCTGTTAATTAAAGGCCAAGTTAGGCTGAGTAGAATGAGCTTTTAAAATTTAAAAAAACCTTATCAGGGGCGGAGCTAGTAGGGTGCAAGGTTCAAAACTGTTACACGCTGTATTTCAGCATTAGTTAGATTTTTTAGTTCTTTTTTTATTTTCATAGGTTCAAAATAATTGTCTTACACCATATGAATTCAAAAAAATATTCTTGTTTACATCTAATCAGGGTCATAGTAAGGTTTTTGTAAAAGCACTTTTTTTCTCACGTCAATTTTTCCGAAAATTAATGGTGTTCTCAAAATTGGCATTTTTAGAGGTGAAAGTCTGCAGTGACATATGTTTTTTATGCTTGAAATCGAAAGAAAACTTAATGGAGAAGCGATCATAAAAAACTAGAAAACTTAAGATCATAAAAAAAGCCATTTAACTTGCTAGTTTTTTCACGACAGTGTCCGGTAAAGTGGGTGAATTTTGTATTGGATTTTTTTTTGTTGAGGAAACACAATTGGCATAGAAAATAAATAATATCTAATAAGAGAATAATACTTCAATCATAACTAAATGCGAATATAAATACCTAAAGATTATTTCTTCTAAATCAGTGCCGGACATATATTTTTTTTTCTCTCTCTCTCTTTCACTCTGTCTCTCTCTTTTCTCCTCTTTAGAGTAATTGAATTGGTTTAATTTTCACCTTCAAGAGTTTGGTACTTGACCTGGTATTTTTCAGTATGATTTTTTTTTTTTTTTAATTTGGGTTTAATATTGCGTTTCAACTGCATGGTCATATCATAACGGGGGTGTTACCCTCCATTCGCAGGAAACTCACCAACCTGCTGAACAAAAAATATCCGGCACTGATTTAGAAGAAATAATTTTCATTTAAATTGCATTTTGTTATGTTTATTGAAGTATTATTCCCATATTAGATATTATTTATTTTCTATGCCAATTGTGTTTCCTCAACAACAAAAAAAATCCAATACGAAATTCACCCACTTTACCGGACACTGTCGTGAAGAAACTAGCAGGTTGAATGGCTTTTTTTATGATCTTAATTGCTTCTCCGTTAACTTTTCTTTCGATTTCAAGCATAAAAAACATATGTCACAGCAGACTTTCACCTCTAAAAATGCCAATTTCGAGAACACCATTAATTTACGGAAAAATTGACGTGAGAAAAAAAGTACTTTTACAAAAACCTTACTATGACCCTGATTAGATGTAAACAAGAATATTTTTTGATTTCATATGGTGTAAAACAATATTTTGAACCTATGAAAATAAAAAAAGAACTAAAAAATCTAACTAACGCTGAAATACAGAGTGTAACAGTTTTGAACCTTGCACCCTACTAGCTCCGCCCCTGATAAGGTTTTTTAAAATTTTAAAAGCTCATTGTACTCAGCCTAACTTGGACTTTAATTAACAGGAATAAAAAATATAGCATTCCATTTAAAATTCGCGAGAAAAATGAAAAAATATGGCCTAAAAGCCGGATGGGCCGACCGGGGCCAAAAATAAATATGACCACAGGATGGGCCATAGGACACTTCCTATACTTAGGACTTCACAGAATTGAAAAATTCCGTCGCGTTCAAAAGTTACGAGGGGGTGGCCACCTTTTCTGAAACATACTGTATATGGCGATGGATAATGTTTAGTGTATCCCTGAGAATTGTTATGCATAATTCTTGGATCTGCTTTTTCTTGATGTTGTGTTTTTTGAATAAATTAACAAGAGAAGATGAAGCACTACCTCGTACACCAAACCAGAGACCATGAACTTCCCAGTTGGATATTCCATATTTTTCCTTGAAGTAAGGGATGGTAGGTGTATATAAAGAAATATACTGATGAGATCATTGAGAAGTGAAAAAAGTAATAAAGAAATTTCAAAAATATATTTAGGAAAATCTAAAACATTTTTGTTTAAATTGGTGCTGTCAGTGGCAGCCTTTTGACTGCCATTTGGTGGTTCTGGCTCAACAACAAGAGAAATAATTAGTTTCTATTACTTATAATGTATAGAAAGTAGGTATTGTTCTTGGTAGTTTTTTAAAAAAAAAATTTATTGAGCTGATAACAATTCTGGCCAATCAGACTCTCCTGATTCCAAAAAAAGTGATTTTTATCAAATGGTCCATTTGTGTGTTTATGTATGTATACAAAATATCTCCAAAACAGTAAGTTGTAGAGCTATGAAACATGGCATGTAGCTGCAGAGTGTTAAAAATATGGACCCAGAACAATTTCATGAAAATAGGCCATTTTGTTTTCTGGTTTTATCTTGAGAAAGAATAAAAATTCGAAAATTTTGTAAACTATAAGTTATCAAAAAAATTAATAGAATAAAATCGTCTTTTTTGATGATTTTTCATAACTTGAACATACATTTCCAACATATTATTTGATATTTCAACTAGAAAGCATGGCACAAGATGTAGAGCTGCCCACATTGCTCCAGTATCTGTGGGTTCAATCCCACCAACCAGCAATATTTTTGTTTTTCCTTAATATTTCTCTTAGTTACAGTTTTGTATAGTGATAAGAGATAAAGCATCGTTGGTTTGTGTTGTTTATATAACTAAACACTACCTTGCTTTATTCTAGACTTGCTGAGAAAATTGAGGAGGAGACTGAAAACTACTTTAAAGGTGACCCTGATCCATTTGATGAAAGACATCCATCACGAGCGGATCCCAACTGTGCCCTGGGTCACATCCTCAAAGTCCTCTTTAAAAAAGATAATTTTATGAACAAGGTAAGGACAACAGAACATTATTGGATCTATGACTTGTTTTGTTTCAAGTCAGATTTTATATCTTTAGTACCAAAAAAAATTTCCATGTCAAGGGCAGATACATTGTAAAATGAAGAAAAAAATATCTTTCAATATTTTTTACCATTCTGGTGAAGAACCTTCAATACACCTTAACCCCTACAAGCTGGAAGACAAGCAGAATCTTTTCTATTGATATAGAGATTTAAATCAAAGATAGAAACCAAACAATGCTCCATTTTATTTAACTACAGTGATACATTTGAAATGTGTCCCACCATGTGATCTCTGATCATTTATTAAATGTTTACTTGTACATCAAATAAATTGTATACTGAGGCATCCCATTTAATTGTAAAAACTAATAAATAAAATAACTTTATTTTCCATTAAATTTGATTACTATGGCAATATTCTGATGAATTGTAAAAACTAATAATAAAAATGTAACTTTATTTTCCATTTCAGCTTGTTGGTGACTATATCCGAGCCACATACTACTCAAGGCTAGGGATCAATGGACGAGATGTTCAGGAATTGAATATTCAAGCATGTCGGCTTATGTTGGATATGTTACCTGGCCTGGAGGCAGCAGCTGTGTATGAATCTGTAAGTAGCCCTACTTGTTAAAACTTACCTTGATTCAAAGGTTGTGAGTTAAAACCCTAGTTCTTGATCATAAAGTTATCATATTTGTGTTAATCACCCTCGTGATATCACAACTACTCAAACTCACTTTGCTAAATTTTATAAATTGGACTTAATTTATGCCAGGGGATAGTTCTGTCGAAGCAAGTCGAGTCATGAATGGGTGGTTTTAGTTATATCAACAAAAACAAAGTATAACAAAAACAAAAACATTTTATATTTAAGATTGCTTTGTCTCAGATAAAGTTACCATAGTAAAAACAAGTTTTAATAGTACAGTTAATATTGAGGGAAAAAAAATCAGGAAAGGTTTTTTTTCTCAAATATAGGTAGGTTTGTACAGTGTTCACTCCAGATAAATGAGATAGTTTTTAAGAAGCAGGAGAAATAAATAACTATTGTTTCTGTATGCCATAAATCAGTCACAAATACATCAGTGCATTGAAAAAATATTTAGTTATCTTAATACACATAAAATGGAGAAAAAAGATCTAATTTTTTATTGTAGAAACCATTACACTGTCTTCTTTTTCACTCTATTCACCAATTCAAAATTTACTAGCTAGTCTTATTTGAGTCTTTGTTAAATGCACTCATGGCTCACCCCATATAACCCATTCATTAGCTTCAGTAAACATGGTAAAATGTAATTTTCTTTTTTACAGCCCATTAACGATGCACTTGTAAAGACGCTGTTCTCGTGGGCAGAAAACTCCCCAGAGCCCCTCCAAACATACGCCACTGGCCTCCTGGCAGCTGCTATGGAGGTGCAAGAAATAGCCACCAACTTCAAGGAGCTCAACACCAAACTGGTCCCTCTTATGCTGGATAGACTGAGGACACTCACGCACAGTCGACCATTCTCCCATCTGAGTCAGGGTGAGAAATACCCTCCTTATAATTATTATTAAACCTTTGTTGCTTGTTGTATTTTTAATTTTTTTAATTTATTCTTGTCCCGGTAGCTCAGTGGTAAAGGCGGCACTCTGTGAATCCAAAGATTCCAGCCAGAGGTCGTGGGTTCGAAACCCGGCTGGGACATGACATGTTATCCTCCCATTTGGGATTTTTACCACATAATAATATGTCTTGGGCTTACTGCTGGAATAATGGGACTTTAATAGTCCTAATCGGGCAGTATAAAAAAGGCGATATTATTATTATTATTCTTTACTGACGTGTCAAGTACATTGATTACATAGAACAATATAAAATTAATACAAATAAGAAAACAAATTAAGAAAATTTAAGAAGACAAGTAAAATATCACAGTTAAAACGTAGAGAAAGAGCAGTTGAAAGAGGGTATTGTGATGGAACTGCCAGTCTCGATAGACATCAATAGTCTAAATAAAGCACTATTGTACTGTACAAATCTTTTTTCTTTTCTTTTCTTGTTCTAAATCCCCGTTTCGTATTGCAGGACCTTCGAATCGCGACTTTCATAGCGAAGAAGTGAACACGCCCCCACTCAAGAAAAAGTCCCGTTCACATCACAGCTTCCGCGGCGCTCTCTCAGGCGCCACCCTGGACACTAGCGAGCTGATGAACGGACATGCGGAGGATGCACAGCTAGCCGAGGCGAGGTAATGTGAACGAGCCTTACAATTTTAGAGAAGAAGAAATAGTAAATATATTTACTACAAACTGTCATCACTGTGATGCTTGCCGTGAGACACAGCACTGACAAACTAAAACTAAACACAGTAAGAAATGTTTCAAAATGTTAATTTTGAAACATTTCTTTTTTGCTTCTAGGGATGATTCAAAGTTTGTACAGTTTTATTGGTTCTCGAGTGGTGAAGGCGTTAATCTAGGTAACGTGGAGTCTCGTTGATTCGTAGTCCACCCAATGCATGATTTTTTGTTCATAATTATGATTTTATTTTTATTTTGTAACTATTATTATGTGGTCAAAGTCCCAAATAGAAGGCTAACTTGTCATGTACCGGCTAGGTTTCGAACCAGCGACCTCTGGACTACCAGGCACATGCCTCGACCAGTGAGCTACCGGGATAGACTAATTTATACAGACCAACTAGTACAACTCCCATTTAAATACTTAGAAATAACTTTTTTCTCCTAAACCACTTGATTAATGGTGTTGAACATCTCCCTTGACTTCTCCCCCAGGCGGCAGAGCATAGACTCCTCAGGCATGCTCTCCCCACCCTCTAGTTTCAACAAGAGCGACGCCAGCAACTCATCGTGGGCGGAAATGGAGCCCATGATCGTGGGCACCATACCCGTGCACCCCCTCACCACTGAGACCCAGCAGCTGTTCATACTCAAGTATCTGACGCCCATGGGCGAGTACCAAGAGGTGAGGACTAGCTTACTTCTACGGGGTCTCCCTGAAAACATTGCCAATTTTTTAACCACGTATACTAGAGCTATAATAAAGATCAGCTATAATAAAGATCACTGTAAACTTCATTTTTATTTATTGACCCCCGATTTTTAACATACCATCGTTTTTCATTTTCCGCACCCATGGTTATAGAGCAAATTGACCTTTATTTTAGCTCTAGTTCTACTTGGTTAAAAGGAAAAACTAACAGAGTTAATAATAACATCAACCTGACTGTAAGCTGGCGACAGCGGTACGTTGAATACATCATTTCTCGTTCTGTCTCTAAATTCGTCCAGCAAGGTTAAGAGTTGGAAAAAAGACCATTTAAATTAGAATCCTTGTGATTCTAGCTTTTCCAGGCCCAATCCAGTTTGGGTGAGGTTAATGTGGGTACACAGTTTCCAGTATTTATTTATTTGAAACATATTCACAACTTAAGTTGTAGCTTTATTAAACGCTTGATATACATTTTTAATCTATTCCAATCATCCCCACAGTTCATCAGTCACGTGTTTGAGAAGAGTGCCCTGGATCTTATCCTGACATTCATCAGCATGCGAGAGTCGAAGAACTCAAGACTCGCGTTTGAGGCTCTCAAATATCTCGCCGCCCTCCTGTGCCACAAGAAATTCTCCATCGAGTTCATCAACCTGCATGGGCTGCAGGTAATAATTGGTGCATTGGTAGTCAAGTGGTTAACGCGCTAGTCTGGTAATCCAGGTAGCGTAGGGATCCGTTGGTTCGAATCCCACGCAGTGCATAAATTTTTCCTCATTAATTTGAGCTTGAGACCACATAATAATAAGACTCTTAAAGGTTAGGTGGTAGAAAATGCTTTGAGCATCAACCTCGCCTGTCGGTAACCTTCCGCTTAAGAGTGTTATTATTATTATTATTAATAATGGCATTATTATTTTTATTTTGGCTTTCTTTTCCGAGGCAAGATTCTTCTTAAAGAAGTTATCCAGCGTTAAGAGATAGATACTGATCCATGTTGAAAATAGTTTTTTTTTTTTCAAATTAGCTTCTCAGTCAGTTTTCTGGCTGGGGGACGTTACAGGTAGAAACCCAGTTTTTCGCTAGAAGACAATGAGGAAAAAAAGGAATGGCCAACCCTAACAAAGAAGGTTAGTTGGCAGTTTCTCAAGAGTTTAATGTCTTATAAAGAAAAAGCCCAAGTTCTCACGAAACACGTACTTAGAAATATGTTGTTCAGGACTAGCCAACTTTTCAACTTCAGTTGGCTAAAGACAGTGAATTTCCCCACATAGCCAAGCTGGTTACAACAACAACAGGGTCCTTGAAATCTGACAGAAAATGCTCTCTCTGAAGTTAGATATTTCTCATTTATTCTCTTTTCTTCGCCTACATTATAAGAGAAAACATCGTTCCAAATTCCAACTCTCCAATAGATATACATAGAAGTCCCGAAGGTTTAAAAGTAACTGATGTTCCCTGGATCTGATTGCAGCGTCTGCTGGAAGTGCCCCGCCCTAGCATGGCGGCCACAGGAGTCTCCATCTGCTTCTACTACCTGGCCTACTGTGAAGACGCCATGGAGCGCGTGTGTACGCTGCCTCGGGACATCATCACGGAACTCGTGAGGTGAGCCACCTGTAATCATAATAACAAATCCCCTGAGGGTAGGAGTAGGAGGAGGATAAAATCTTCTGTGGGTAGGGGAGGATAAAATTTTCTGTGGGTAGGGGGAGGATAAAATCTTCTGTGGGTAGGGGGAGGATAAAATCTTCTGTGGGTAGGGGGAGGATAAAATCTTCTGTGGGTAGGGAGAGGATAAAATCTTCTGTGGGTAGGGGGAGGATAAAATCTTCTGTGGGTAGGGAGAGCATAAAATCTTCTGTGGGTAGGGGGAGGATAAAATCTTCTGTGGGTAGGGAGAGCATAAAATCTTCTGTGGGTAGGAGGAGGATAAAATCTTCTGTGGGTAGGGGGAGGATAAAATCTTCTGTGGGTAGGGGGAGGATAAAATCTTCTGTGGGTAGGGGGAGGATAAAATCTTCTGTGGGTAGGTAGACGATAAAATCTTCTGTGGGTAGGGGGAGGATAAAATCTTCTGTGGGTAGAGGGAGGATAAAGGAATACTCCCAAGGCATTCCGCCCTTGCCTGTTGTAAAATGCGACAAACAGAAACCGAGAAAAACACAATCTGTCGTGCCTGTTGGCAAAGTTCACAATGTGTAAAAATAACTGTTTGGAACTATTTCAAGCCCCCAACAGTGTTTTCCCATCAGATTAATGACGGGACCACCAATGGTAATGGCCACGGAAGAGGATATGGTGGACAATCAAGTCCACCGACTAATATTCTCCCCACATTGTGAACAGAGCAACGTCAGGAGACTTGAATATAGATCAATTCCTCGCGTAAAACCCTTTCAGGGGTATTTCACACACCCTCGAGAGGAGGTACAGTCGGGAATAACAATAGACACTTATTGATTAATTTGAGTTTGTGAGCACATAATAATGAGACTCTGAGGTTTAAAGGCAGAAAAATCTTTGAACATTAACCTCGCCTGGTGGTTACTTTCCACTAAAGAGTGTTGTTATTATTATTATTATTATTATTATTTCTTTTTAATATTATTAAATGTTATGTATCAACATATTTCTATATTTGTAATCAATATTTTATTTAATGTACATACATCTCACTAAGGAAGGATTAAATGACAATAACCTCTTCGCGCCCAAC
>JAMCCL010000056.1:90000-122843 GCA_024516035.1 Bactericera cockerelli
GAACATCACATGCTTATTTGAGCCCTTTGTTGCCATATTCTGACAAACCGTTCTCGAAATATAGGCCAGTTTGCTACATTATGAATATCCGCTATGAGAGATTTGGCTCGGGATTTTGAAATTTACAGCGATGATTGTTGTGTGTGTGTGTGTGTGTGTGCGTGTGTGTGTGTGCGTGTGTGTGTGTGTGTGCGTGTGTGTGCGTGTGTGCGTGTGTGCGTGTGTGTGGATGTGTGTGTTGTGTGTGGATGTGTGTGTGTGTGGATGTGTGTGTGTGGATGTGTGTGTGTGGATGTGTGTGTGTGTGTGTGTGTGTTGGGGTGTGTGTGTGTGGTGTGTGTGTGTGTGTGTGTGTGTGTGTGTGTGTGGTGTGTGTGTGTGTGTGTGTGGTGTGGATGTGTGTGTGTGTGGATGTGTGTTGTGTGTGTGGATGTGTTTGTGTGTGTGTGATGGTGTTGTGTGTGTGTGTATGTGTGGTAGTGGTGGTGTGTGTGTGGTGTATGTGTGTGTGTGTGTGTGTGTGTGTGTGTATGTGTGTGTGTGTGTGTGTGTTGTGTGTGTGTGATGTATGGGTGGTGTGTGTGTGTGTGGTGGTGTGGGATGGTGTTGTGAGTGTGGAATTGATTGTGTGTGTGATGTATGGGTGGTGTGCGCGTGATGGTTGGCGAAGCGGGTGCAGCCCGCTAGTAATTGAAATGTGGAATTGAATTTCAGCTTGCAAGAGCACGCCGGAAGTAGATCTCAGGACAGCATAGCTGCTGATTGACCTACGACGGAACACCGCAACGTGGAAAGCCTGTGGAACTACTCAAGGGAAAGGGAGGAGTGGACGAGCTGACTTGAAGGAGATTGGATTTGCCTACGAGTGGAACTATTCAGGAAGGTGAGATTGGTGTTTGCCTACGAGTGGAACTATTCAGGAAGGTAGGATTGGTGTTTGCCTACGAGTGGAACTATTCAGGAAGGTAGGATTGGTGTTTGCCTACGAGTGGAACTACTCAGGAAGGTAGGATTGGTGTTTGCCTACGAGTGGAACTATTCAGGAAGGTAGGATTGGGTTTGCCTACGAGTGGAACTACTCAGGAAGGTAGGTGGGTTTGCCTACGAGTGGAACTATTCAGGAAGGTAGATTGGTGTTTGCCTACGAGTGGAACTACTCAGGAAGGTAGATTGGGTTTGCCTACGAGTGGAACTACTCAGGAAGGTAGGATTGGTGTTTGCCTACGAGTGGAACTATTCAGGAAGGTGAGATTGGTGTTTACCTACGAGTGGAACTATTCAGGAAGGTGAGATTGGTGTTTGCCTACGAGTGGAACTATTCAGGAAGGTAAGATTGGTATTTGCCTACGAGTGGAACTACTCAGGAAGGTGAGATTGGTGTTTACCTACGAGTGGAACTATTCAGGAAGGTGAGATTGGTGTTTGCCTACGAGTGGAACTATTCAGGAAGGTAAGATTGGTATTTGCCTACGAGTGGAACTACTCAGGAAGGTAAGATTGGTGTTTGCCTACGAGTGGAACTATTCAGGAAGGTAGGATTGGTGTTTGCCTACGAGTGGAACTATTCAGGAAGGTAGATTGGTGTTTGCCTACGAGTGGAACTATTCAGGAAGGTAGGATTGGTGTTTGCCTACGAGTGGAACTACTCAGGAAGGTAGGATTGGTGTTTGCCTACGAGTGGAACTATTCAGGAAGGTAGGATTGGTGTTTGCCTACGAGTGGAACTACTCAGGAAGGTAGGGTTGGGGTTTGCCTACGAGTGGAACTATCTCAGGAAGGTAGGATTGGTGTTTGCCTACGAGTGGAACTATTCAGGAAGGTGAGATTGGTGTTTGCCTACGAGTGGAACTATTCAGGAAGGTAGATTGGTGTTTGCCTACGAGTGGAACTATTCAGGAAGGTAAGATTGGTATTTGCCTACGAGTGGAACTACTCAGGAAGGTAGATTGGTGTTTGCCTACGAGTGGAACTATTCAGGAAGGTAGGATTGGTGTTTGCCTACGAGTGGAACTATTCAGGAAGGTAGATTGGTGTTTGCCTACGAGTGGAACTATTCAGGAAGGTAGGATTGGTGTTTGCCTACGAGTGGAACTATTCAGGAAGGTAGGATTGGTGTTTGCCTACGAGTGGAACTATTCAGGAAGGTAGGATTGGTGTTTGCCTACGAGTGGAACTATTCAGGAAGGTAGGATTGGTGTTTGCCTACGAGTGGAACTATTCAGGAAGGTAGGATTGGTGTTTGCCTACGAGTGGAACTATTCAGGAAGGTGAGATTGGTGTTTGCCTACGAGTGGAACTATTCAGGAAGGTGAGATTGGTGTTTCAGTAGCATTTGCCTACGAGTGGAACTACTCAGGAAGGTAGGATTGGTGTTTCAGTAGCATTTGCCTACGAGTGGAACTATTCAGGAAGGTGAGATTGGTGTTTCAGTAGCATTTGCCTACGAGTGGAACTATTCAGGAAGGTGAGATTGGTGTTTCAGTAGCATTTGCCTACGAGTGGAACTACTCAGGAAGGTAGGATTGGTGTTTCAGTAGCATTTGCCTACGAGTGGAACTACTCAGGAAGGTAGGATTGGTGTTTCAGTAGCATTTGCCTACGAGTGGAACTACTCAGGAAGGTAGGATTGGTGTTTCAGTAGCATTTGCCTACGAGTGGAACTATTCAGGAAGGTGAGATTGGTGTTTCAGTAGCATTTGCCTACGAGTGGAACTATTCAGGAAGGTGAGATTGGTGTTTCAGTAGCATTTGCCTACGAGTGGAACTACTCAGGAAGGTAGGATTGGTGTTTCAGTAGCATTTGCCTACGAGTGGAACTACTCAGGAAGGTAGGATTGGTGTTTCAGTAGCATTTGCCTACGAGTGGAACTACTCAGGAAGGTAGGATTGGTGTTTCAGTAGCATTTGCCTACGAGTGGAACTACTCAGGAAGGTAGGATTGGTGTTTCAGTAGCATTTGCCTACGAGTGGAACTACTCAGGAAGGTAGGATTGGTGTTTCAGAGCGAAATTAACTGATAAAATCTATTTATTGTGAAAAAATTTCAATACAAAAGTATGTGTTTCACATTAAAGAGATTATAGAAATATAGACATTATACAATTTAGAAAGAAATTATTAAAGAAAAACAGTACTTAACATAAAACAAAATAGTTTAAGCTTGAACAAAATAGTTTAAACATGATAGCTCTCTTTTGTTTCCCGTAAACCGAGAGCAAGAGGAAAAAACAGAAGGGGGTAGAGGAGGAAGGATAGAAAACATAACTTATATAAAATTGAGATCTTAAGTCATGACTGAGTATGGGTTTTCCCTTTGTAGGACAATATATAGAATCTAGACTTAGCTCCACAGAGGTATTACAACTGCTGCTGCAGATCATAGCATTCGCCTAGGAGTGGAACTATTCAGGAAGGTAGGATTGGTGTTTCAGGGCGAAAATAACTGATAAAATTGAGATCTTAAGTATATATAATCAGTATAAACAGAAAACTGCGAAGTTGTACTAGATGTACATGAATATCAGAACATATCTGGATAGCTGTTTCGAGCTTATTTGCTCTCATCAGCAGGTAATAGTTCTGAATGTCCGTGCCATCAACTAACCTATAAGTCATGGCTGAGTATTAGTTTTCCCTTTGTAGGACAATATACAGAATCTAGACTTAGCTCCACAGAGTTATTACAAAAAAAAGTCTTTTAAATCCATCCTCAGTTTCAACTGGTTTCCTCTCAGTAGTTATCGTGGCCAAGTGGCTAACGCATTGGCTTGCAAACACGGTGCCTCAGCAGGGCAGGATTTTTTCTGCTCTGTACTTGGATGTCCGGGGTCCACTCATACTTCGAAAATAAAAATTAGTAACTGCTTTGATGTGAGCAGCGACCAGTGGAAAAAATATGTACAAATTATACACGAGATTAAAAATAATATAAAAAAAGTCCTATTATTCTGTAGTGATTTATTTATGACATGCACAGTAAGACCACAAGAATTCCATAGCACAAGCTTCTCCCATCCCTTTGATATTATGTTCTATGCACCAAAGACATTGCTAGTATTTATTCTGTATTCAACACCCCACCTGGTTTACTACTTATTCAATCACTATAATTCCTTTGTTAGTGTTGTACGATCGTGTTTTTAGTGAAACCAATTAAAAATGCTGTACTTAAACATAGATAGATGAACACTTTCTCAGATTAGTGTTGTACGATCGTGTTTTTAGTGGAACCAATCAAAATACTGTACTGAAACATAGATAGATGAACACTTTCTCAGATAACTCATGTTTCCTCTGCTTTACTATCCCACCCCGCAGGTCGGAAACAGTCCGCTGCGCGCTGGATGTGCTGAACACCTGCGCAGTACTACCCCGGTCGCAGCTGCTCCTCTGCCAGCAGGTGGAGTTGCCCGAGGACACGCCCACCGTGGGAATGAACATCGTGCTGGGGGCGGCCGAGGGCGAGATAGTGGCGGACCCCGACGTGCAACGGGCGGCTCTGTACCTGCTCATCACGTGCATCTATGCGCCCATCAAGGTAATTCAATTCAATTCATATATTTATTGTGTTGTTTAACATAACATTATACACAGTTTACAAAACATAACATATATAATAAACATAACATATATGTAAATAATAATATTTTTACTTTCTTTTTACAAATATTATTTTTATTCACTATTATTATTATCTGACCTGGTTGCAGGGTTTACAGTGAAACCCTTACTATTAACACTGCGACCTAATTAGATCTATTGTGACGAGTTGATTCTGTTCGGTTTTAACGCCCTGATTTGAGATAGAAATTCAGGACGGGGGTTTTACCCTCCATTCGCTGGGAATCGTACCAGCTACCCACAATAACCTCACCCAGCCTGGTAGGGCCGGATTTATTCACTAACAATTATAACTTTTATCGCCTGCTAAGCTTTTGAAAGCAGCAGACATGTTTGAAACTGAAGTGTGAGCCGAATGGAATCCTATAGTTGTAAATAAAGGACGTAGCACTTTAATAGAATACACCTTGTTCATACTGTCAAGGTAAGACTGAAAAGTTCCTTTACTCCAGCAGTCGAAAAAGATCTTATAAATTATCATATTTGAGACAACATCGATAACTTAAGTCATTGCTAGGCGTCGGTTTTCCCTATCTTACAGAGTACGCAATGCGTGACTTAGCGCCACAGAAGTAATACAAAAACGTCTATTTCGCCCTTAGACTTTCTGAATTATTGTACTGTAGGTTTTTTTTTTTCTCTGCCACTAAAACGGGGTTAAGTGGCAGAGAATGCCTAAGACATTAACTTCGCCCCGGATTACAAAACAATTGTGATTAAAAACTAATATTGATCTTTATTTTATTTTTTGTACATACTTCTAAGTTTTTTTTTAATTTCTTGTTATTAATTATTTGTTGATGATTTTGTTTTTTTTTTTTTTTTTTTAAATAAATTGTAAATAAAAATAATGTACAATCAATTTTGCGAGAGAAAAAAATGAAAATAATATTAGACATGTTATGTTCACAACCGTGTATTGGCTTCTACTCTCACCCCCAGAACAACCCCGCGCCTCCACCCACCCCCAAGACCCCCACCAGCACCCCCTCCAGCAGGAAAGCCTCCCAGCAAGCCATCACACCCAAAACCTCCACCACCAAGGTTGTGGATGAACAGAGCACGGTCACGAATTGCGTGCGCTCCAACAATGGCATCATGGTGCGTGCTACTACTATCTATTTTTTATATAGGGTGGGGCAAAAGTCTGGAAACCCCTGAATAACTTTCGAATGCCTTCTTTGGTAAAATTAAAATTTTGTAAGGTAAACCGGGCTAATGAGACCTTCTTTTAGAGTGGGGTCGATTTTTGTTACCGGCCGCCAGGGGGCCAACTTCATTTTTTTAAATACGAACCCCCACCTTGCGATACATTTTTGAAAAGCTCTTTAAATGAGAAATACATTGGTGCAAGTTTTATTTTTTTAATATTAACTGTTTGCAAATGGCGTCTAACTTTGTGTATGCAGAAAAGTCTGGAAACCCCTGAATATCTTTCGAAAGGGCTTTCTCAATAAATTTAAAATTGTGTACGGTAATCCATGGTAATTAGACCTTATTTTAGAATGGGAACGATTTTTTTTTTACGGCCCCATGTTGGGGCCAGGGAGGCCAACTTCTTTTTTTTTAATAGGAAACTCCACCTTGCGATACATTTTTGGAAAGGTCTAATCACACCGACTTACCGTGCACAATTTTAAATTTACTGAGAAAGCCCTTTCAAAAGATATTCAGGGGTTTCCAGACTTTACTGCATACACAAAGCTGGACGCCATTTGCAAACAGTTAATATTAAAAAAAAAAAAAAAAAAAAATTGCACCAATGTATTTCTTGTTTAAAGACCTCTCCAAAAATGTATCGCAAGGTGGGGGTTCGTATTTAAAAAAATGAAGTTGGCCCCCCTGGCCCCGACATGGGGGCCGGTAACAAAAATCAACCCCACTCTAAAAGAAGGTCTTATTAGCCCGGTTTACCTTACAAAATTTTAATTTTACCGAAGAAGCCATTCGAAAGTTATTCAGGGGTTTCCAGACTTTTGCCCCACCCTGTATAATAATGTTTATTTGTATTTTTGGTGTTACAAATTTTAGTGGAGTTGGCTTACAATTAAACATATATAAATAAAAATATACATGAAAAAAAAAACAACAATGTTAAAAACAAATATTACATAAATAGCTTAAAGTATAAATAATCCAATATAAATAAATATAAATAATTCAATAGTTTATTTAGCAAACCGGGAAAGAGGCGAACCAGACAGAAAATCCCGACGCAAGAAACAAGCGATTCCTACACCAAATATATAGAAAGGTGGCAGAAAAATCTTTCAAAGAGAAAATAGATTTACTTACTACCTCTCTAACTTGGGGTGTGGGATTTCCATCGACTGAAAACCCACCTTTTCTGATAGTATACCGCATATAGAACCGAATTATTTTCATAACTTCAAGTGCGGCGCTATAGGGTCGAATACTGGTCGGCTTACACAGTCATACAGTTGTACATACACAGTCGAACCAGAAAAAAAGATATACGAGTAACCTCGATATAATAGAACAATTTCTAGGTCCAATATAAGAGAAAAAATTCCGGTTCCTTGAATTCTCTTATACCTATCCAGGTGTTTCACAGCCTTTTTTATTTCGTAGTCATAAAACGGGGGCTACTGTAGACGCGTGTGGTCTGTGTTGTAGCCTGCCCATCCCATAGTATGCCTCCCCTCTGATGGGCGAGAAGTGACAAATACTTCCCTTTTGGGTGCTTGGTCAACTCGAGCACACCCTTACAAACAACTGTAACCAAATTTTGAATACAATTTTTTGTCGGCGCACGGGTTCGAACCCGGGACTTTCCGCATGGCAAGCAAGTGCTTAACCACTAAGCTATTCGTGGGCTCTAATTTGTATTCAATATTAGATAAAATATACTGTGATATATTTTATATCGAGATAAGGGTTGGGTGGAAGAGATTGCCACAGGCAATAACCCCGCCCTTTAGGTAGGACATTTCTCTCTTTTTTTCCTTCTTGTTTATTTGTTTAATCTTTTTGTTTTTCTTTATATTTCATTGTGTTCTACTGTATATATTTTTTGTTCTACCTAATAAAGCTTTAAAAAATATATATATACAAATATACATATATACTGTGCATCTCCCTCGCAGGTCCTCCTCACCCTGATGACAGTGAAGACCCCCATCACGGATGCAGATTCCATACGAGGCCTGGCCTGCCGAGCCCTGGCAGGCTTAGCCAAGCACGAGACTGTCCGGCAGATCATGAGCAAGCTGCCTCTCTTCACCAGCGGACAGCTTCAGAGTGAGTCTACTGTGATGGAATTAGCTCAGCGGTAAAGGCGGCACTCTGTGAATCCACAGGTTCCAGAGGTCGTGGGTTCGAAACCCAGCCGGGACATGACAAGTTATCCTCCCATTTGGGATTTTTACCACATAATAATATGTCTTGGGCTTACTGCTGGAATAATGGGACTTTAATAGTCCTTATCGGGCAGTATAAATAAGGCGATATTATTATTATTATTATTATTACTCGTTTTTTCGGGAATTAGGGACTAATTCAGAGGAGTGAATTATAGAATAGGAATAAATCCCTCAAGTCGGATTGTAGTACACTGTGATTGGTTGAATCTCCGACAGGATTAAAGACGAAATTAATAGACCTCTGTGGCGCTAAGTATTGATTTGCGTATTGTCATGGGGAAATTGCTAAGTCATGAGTTAAGAACTCGATTTTGTCTATTAATTTCGCCTTAAATCTCCAAAATAAGTGAACAAAGACAGGTATCACGGGACATGCGATCGAGGTACTGTATTAATTGCCTTTGCCCAGAAATATATAGAGAACCTGTACAGAAATACTTTTATAGCACGTCTGGCAACCATCGACAACGATGAAGTCACAGAATGATGATGATTTTTGATTATTTTCACTACCTACTCTTTCTCCTTCACTACTCAACCCTCCTACCGACTTCAGTAACTTGTTACCTGGAAGTCTGTGGCGGTTGATTCAAGACACGGGTTCAGCGAAGATTTAGGGCGGAATTAATAGACGTTTTTGTAATACCTCTCTCGTTTTTGTAATACCTCTTAAGTCACGGATTGCGTACTGTGTAAGATCGGGAAAACCGACGCTTAACATTGAATTGTGATGTAGAATTTTACTTCGGAGAAATTTCTAATATTAGAAATCGGAAGTATTGTGTTCGTTTTTGTAAAAAAAAATTATTTTTTTTGCTCCGATTTCAATTTTTTTCAGATTTCTGGACGTTTCATAACCTCCTGAGCAAATTTGGTTTTGTGTCCGTCTGTCGTTCTGTCGGTCTGTTAAAACGATTCCTTGTAACGCGCAAATCTCGGAAACTACTCGACCGATTTTGATTAAATTTTGCACACATCTAGGAGACATTCTGTAGATGGTCCCATTTTAAATTCATCGAATTCGTACTAGCGGTTCTTGGTGAAAGAGCCCATGCGCCTGACCACTAACTTTTTACTTAAACGCTTATATCTCGTGAACGGTACACCCGATTTTAATGAAATTTTGTGTGTGTATGCATATAATTGTTTTACATAGGCTTTTTATATATATTTTTTAATTAATTATAATTAGACTCTGATATTTAAGAAAATCCGAAAATTTGGACAAAAAAGTCAAAAAATAAGGACCACGACTTGCCGATACAGAAATTTTTGTGGAGTCTAGAATGTAGAAAAAACAATTTTCTACCATATAAAACAAATTTGAAGAAAATCGGTGCAGTCGTTTTGGAGATACAAGTAATTTAGTATAAAATCTCAAAATTGGCACGTGTTAAGAATGTGAAACAATCACGAGGAAGTATAGAGTCCATAATTGGCAGTGTTTTTTCTATTCATTTCGGCCTTAGTAAAGCTAGTTTGAGTAGTTGTGATATCACGAAAGCAATAAATACAAATATGATGACTTTTTATTAAATTCCCCTGTCTCCCCGGCAGGCTTGATGCGGGACCCCATCCTGCAGGACAAGCGGCAGGAGCACGTGATGTTCCAGAAGTACGGGCTGGAGCTTATGGAGAGGGTGTCGGGGGGGAAGCACAACAAGTCCAGCCCTGCTGGGGGCCCATCCACGTCACAGGTGAGCTTGGGCCCGCCCCTATTATTATTTTCAATTCTTTATTGATAAAAAATATACAGGGATAACAAAGAAAAATAAACAATATTGGAAACAATATGAAAAAGAAAAAGATCGTAAATTTTGATGCAACACACATAATAGATAAATGTAAAAATATACTTACTTAAAAATATACTTACTTATGTGCAACACACATAAATGTAAAAATATACTTACTTAGAACTACCTCTCTAATTGTTATCACCTTTATATTTAAATATTGTACTCTGTAATTATACTTATTGTGTGATTTTTAAAAATGTTTTTATAAAAATAAAGTTGAAATATACAATTATACATATGTTCTAACTAAAGGGTTATTGCCTATGACAATTTCTACCACCCAACCAGTTACTGCTTTGTTTATAGCGATCCGTGAAAATAATCACGAAATTCTGCAGAAAGTTTCGAAAGAAAATATTGCACTCAGTGGGATCCTGACTTCACACTCACTTCTACCTATCAAAAATAAATCAGTATAAAAAGTTGTTCTAAAAAAATTAAATCAGTATTAAACAGAGAAATTGAAAGTTGTATTAGATATACAAGGCGGCTAATAATTGACAAGGGCCCCCAGATACAAGCCAATGCTGGTCTACTCCCTGTTTAGTAATAGTAATGTGTTTTATTTGTACATAAATACATAAAGTACATGATACAATGGTCAATATTAAGAATACTTAAGGGAAAATAAAATGGAATAGAAAGATAGATTTTATATCTTTTATAAGAGAAAGATTGCATATGGTTTAGAAGAAAAGAAAAAGAAAATAATAATAATAAATAAGATAATAAATGATGAATTTCTAATCTCATATTTACATTTAGTTATTTTCATAAAACAGGAATTCATCTACTGAGTAAAATCCTTTTGTTTTAAGGAATGCCTTTAGTTCTGATGTATTTTTCAATGTTCCTTGTCTTTTCAATTTATTGTATTTATTGTAAATAACACGTATTTTAGTTATAGATAGTTTTTGTATATATGTATATTTTGTTTTGTCTATTCTCAGCTCTTTATGATTGGATGCTCTAGTATTATGTTCATATTGTGTTGGCTCATATTGTTTAAAAAATTCATCATAGTGATGGTCAATAAATTTTACACTTTCATGTATATAAATACATGGTAAGGTCATAATATTCCATTTTGTAAATAATTCTCTACATGAAGCTCGATAAGACATGGAAAAGATTGATCGGAGACTTGATTTTTGGGCTGAAAAAATCTTCTCTGAGTCACAAGAGTCGCCCCAAAACATTACACAATAGCTTAATCGTGAATGTACAATTGTACATATCCATAATACGCTGAAAAGGCCGCACTTAAATTTACTTGTTTAGCAATGAGTTTGAGGGCATAATTGAAAGAGTTAATGCTTTTTACAAGTTGCTCAATATGAGGTTTAAAATTCAATTTATGATCAATGATGATGCCTAGAAAGCGGGATGATTCTGTTTCTGTAATAGTGGCATTTTCATTCTCTAGTACTATATGAGGTTTATAGTCCCCCAGCCAGACTGCTGGTCTACTCCCTGTTTATAGTCCCCCAGCCAGACTTGTAAAGACAGTGTTAGAAGTACTGAGTCATTCCTCCACTGTCTGACTACCATTGTTCACGATGACGCCACCCTATGATGATGATGATTAGATGTACATGAATATCAGAACATACCTGGACAACTGTTTCGAGCTTATTTGCTCTCATCAGCAGGTAATAGTTCTGGAAATGACATCAACTAACCTCTTTATTTTAATCAGTATGAAGATTAAAATGCGAGAAGTTGAATAAGATGTTCGTATCAGTAAAACGTTTTTTGTTGAGAAATGTAGCACAAATTATTTATACTTTGCCCCTATCAATAGAATGATGCGTGCGGAAAACTAGTTTTCTTTGTAAAAAAAAAAAAACTTTTTTCATGTCTTTTTCACCTACATATTTATTATTTGAACACGTTGACTACCAAGGTCATTTTTGGACACTTTACCCGTACGCCACATTACTGACACTCATTCAAAGTAGCATCCACTGTCACACAATATGTGTGACGTGGCGTATAGGTTTAACATTGTGTCACACATATACGAGGGCGGATTGATAAGTCAGGTAAAAATGAATGAAGATGTGATACTAGTATACAAGTTATAACATTTTTGGAAAATATAATGTCTTGAAAGTGCAAGCATGAAATTTCATACTCCTGTGTTCATTAGTATTGATTTGACAGCCAATCAAACTGGACGTGTTGCTGTTCCTGTGTGACAGTGGAAAAAAGTGAATATCGAGTGCTAATAAAACATTATTTTTTACGGAAGAAAATCATTACGGAATTCAAAAAGTCACTTGATAATTATTATGGTGATTATTCTCCATCAGTTAAGATGATTCATAAGTGGATTACTGAGTTTCACTCCGGCAGAACAAGCAAAGAAGATGCCTCCCGCTCAGGACGCCCTATTAAGGTGACAACTCCAGAAATGATAACAAAAGTCCACGATATTGTGTTGGAGGATCGCTGAGTGAAGTTAAGAGAGTTAGCGAAGACTGTAAGGATCTCATATGAAAGAGTTGCTAACATCTTGCATGAACATTTGCACATGAGGAAACTATGGACAAGATGGCTGCCGCGTTTGTTGACTATTGACCAAAAACGTGAAAGAGTGAAACTTTCTCAGGCTAATTTACGGCTCTTTGAACGTAACCCAGATGAGTTTTTGCGCCGTTTTATTATGGTGGATGAAACATGGATTCATTTCTACATGCTAGAGACAAAGCAGCAATCAAGACAGTGGGTGGAGGCTGAATGACCTTGGCGGAGAAGGCCAAGGTCATCCCATCGGTCGGCAAGGTGATGGGCACCGTGTTTTGGGACGCACAGGACATTATCATCATTGATTTTCTCCGAAAAAGAAAGACCATAAATGGAGAGTACTATGCATCACTGTTGGACCAATTGAATGAGAAAATCAAAACAAAGCGACCACATCTTAGAAAGAAGAAAATCCTGTTCCACCACGGCAATGGTTTCTGCCCATTCTTCCGCCATTGCAGCAGCCAAGCTGGTGGAGCTGCGATACGAATTGCTCCCTCATCCACCATATTCTCCTCACCTAGCTCCCAGTGATTTCTTTTTGTTTCCAAACATGAAAATATGGCTTGCAAGATGGAGATTTTCAACAAATGTGTAAGTCATCTCCGAAACAAAGGCGTATTTCGAGGCCCCTAGAAAAGACCACTACAAAGAGGGCATCAAAAGTCTTCAGCACCGTCTAACTAAGTGTATAGCCCTAAAAGAAGATTGTGTTGAAAAGTAAATAGCACCAATTCGAAAAAAGTTTGTGCTTGTTTAATTTTTACCGGACTTATCAATCTGCCCTCGTATTGTGACATGGCAGTCAATGTGTTAAAATAATTTTGTAATCAAATCTTTATTTTCGTGTTTCTCAACATAAAAGTTGTTACACATGTCAGTTTTACAAAGAACAAAAAATACTTAAAATTAACTTAAAATATAATATATCTATCTTCTAAATCACAGCATAGGTTAAGGATTAGAATAATATGTTACACTTGTTACAGTTAATGGACAGCACTATGTCATGTCAGCTGTATGTTTTGTATGTTTTTAACTGTAATTTGTGTATATTGGGTTGTTCCCGTTTAATAAATAAAATATATGTATAAAATATAAAACATCCTCACCATTTCCAGGAGCTGGAGATCTCGATGGCCAACATCCACCGCGCCCACATCATCGCCCAGACCAAGATCCACTTCAACGACCGGCAGCTGCTGCAGCTGATCCACGAGCACTGCCTGAGGCATGGCCTGCCCGACACTGCGGCCATGCTGCAGCGAGAGGCCCACCTGCCCCCGCGGCCCCCCAAGCCCTCGCCCAACGTGTTCCTCTCGCCCTTCTCCTACAGCTCGCATTATAAGGTCACTTGAGTTTCACCTTTGTTATAAAGGGTTGGGTGGAAGAGATTGCCACAGGCAATAACCCCACCCTTTAGGTTGGACATAATTGTTATTTTCTTTTTTTACTTATTTATTTTGTCATTTGTTTGTTTTTTTTTTTTGTTTTTTTTTTTTTTTTTAATTTTATACTGTTACGATTGTACTTTGTCCTCCTAATAAAGCTTTAAAAAAAGAAAGCTTTTATTTTCCTTA
Source organism: Bactericera cockerelli (assembly GCA_024516035.1). Lineage (NCBI taxonomy): Eukaryota > Metazoa > Arthropoda > Insecta > Hemiptera > Triozidae > Bactericera > Bactericera cockerelli. Next base: position 103,912 of record JAMCCL010000056.1, read on the forward strand.
TCCTATAGAAAGGAAAGTAATGGAATCACCCAAAAAAATAGTACTTTTAACCCTACAAACCCTAGAACCCAGGTCCTAGAGTTAACCGGTCAAGAGAATCAGCTGAATTTGCCCATGACATCTGATTCAGGAAATCTGATTTCTTTCCCCTCTGTGCGCAGAACCCGCGGTCCGCCACTTCCACCCCCTCCTCCTCCACCACCAGCAGTAGTAGTGCTGGCACCACCCTGTCTCCTCGCGTCAGCACCCCCATCCGGCTCTCCATCAAGTGAGTCACAAGAATAGTATGAGTGTAGGATGAGTCAATTGAGTCATATAAAGTAATAAAAAAAAATGTTGCAGAGAAAAGAAAAAATATGAAATGAAACTACCCCACAAAGTATAGTATGAGTGTAGGATGAGTCATAAAAATTAATAAAAAAAAGTTGGAGAGCAAAGAAAAATTATGAAATGAAACTACCCCACAAAGTATAGTGCGAGTGTAGGATGAGTCATAAAAAGTAATAAAAAAAGTTGGAGAAAAAAGAAAAATTATGAAATCAAGTGAGTCACAAGTATAGTGTGAGTGTAGGATGAGTCAATTGAGTCATAAAAAGTAATAAAAAAAAATGTTGGAGAGAAAAGAAAAATTATGAAATCAAGTGAGTCACAAGTATAGTGTGAGTGTAGGATGAGTCAATTGAGTCATATAAAGTAATAAAAAAAAAAATGTTGGAGAGAAAAGAAAAATTATGAAATTAAGTGAGTCACAAGTATAGTGTGAGTGTAGGATGAGTCAATTGAGTCATATAAAGTAATAAAAAAAAATGTTGGAGAGAATAGAAAAATTATGAAATCCAGTGAGTCACAAGTATAGTGTGAGTGTAGGATGAGTCAATTGAGTCATATAAAGTAATAAAAAAAATGTTGGAGAGAAAAGACAAAATATGAAATCAAGTGAGTCACAAGTATAGTATGAGTGTAGGATGAGTCAATTGAGTCATAAAAAGTAATAAAAAAAATGTTGGAGATAAAAGAAAAATTATGAAATGAAACTACCCCCCACAAAAAAAGTATCCCCATAATGTCTGGTAGCAGCATTAGAATATAATAAAATAGTGATCCGGGTTTTTTTTATACGCAATATTTAGCATTGCAATTACATGAGAAGCTTAGAACAGGAAGATTCCAAAATCTCCCTGCACTTTTGTTTGTAAAGGGACTCGGTCATTGCTAGATCTACATGAGTATAATGAGTTGGTATGTAGCAATCCAGGCAAAAGATTAATGGCAGGTATAAAGGGGCACGATTTATTGGAATACTAAAATATAGTTGGTTTGCAGTTATTTGTCTGAGTGTTAAGTAGAGGGGTGGAACTCTAATATTTATCTTATTTATGAAGCCAGAGCAAGAAAGGTTATTAATAATAATAATAACACTCCTTAGTGGAAGCATTTTCTACCACTTAACCCTCAGAGTCTTATTATTATGTGGTCACAAACTCAAATTAATGAGGAAAAATTCATGCACTGGGTGGAATTCGAACCAACGGATCCCTACGCTACCTGGATTACCAGACTAGCGCTTTAACCACTTGACTACCAGTGCACTGTTCTGAAGTTATTAACAAACATGACTGTCTTAATTGTCTTATACTTATACTCGTCAGAAAGAATGGTGCCCCGAGTTCAAAAGAATAAATATTTTTTATTAATTCCCCACAGGAAACAATCCCAGACCGCCTTGACTCCTGTGGGTGGCTCGGGCGGCAAGTCCCTGCAGAAGCAGATCACAGGTCCGGGGGGCGCCTCCAGTGCACCCGCCGCACCCTCCTCCACGGGGGGCATCAGTCTCGACTCCATCATAACAGGTAGACTCCATCATAACAAGTAGACTCCATCATAACAGGTAGACTCCATCATAACAGGTAGACTCCATCATAACAGGTAGACTCCATCATAACAGGTAGACTCCATCATAACAGGTAGCTTCTCATGACATTGTAATTTCAGTAGTACCAACTTTTTACAATAGGCAATAATAAATTATTATTGTGACATACATATATTGAGAGGGGACAGAATTTCTAACAAAAATTATGTTCCCTCCGAAAATCTATCTCGACTCCATCATAATAGGTAGCTTCTCATTTGTAATTTCAGTAGTACCAACTTTTTACAATAGGCAATCAGAAATTATTATTGTAACATACATATATATGAGAGGGGATAGAATTTCTAACAGAAATTATGTTCCCTCCGAAAACCTGGCATTTCCGACCATACCCAGACTGGGTGAGGTTAATGTGTGTATCTAAATACGACTCCCAGCGAATGGGGGTAAAACCTTCGTCCTGATTATCTCAAATCAGGACGTTAAAGTCAAATAGAATCAACTGGTCACAATAGATATAATTGGATCGCAGTGTTCATATTGTCAACATTATTTGATTGGCATTATCACCACCCTTGATCAGGCTTTGTTTATATTTATTTTACAACTTGTTACCATCCATGTTCATTGTATATATAAAAAAAATGTAAATAAAGCTTGGTCCAATTGTTTATAAATAAAAAAATAAATAAAGGTTTCGCTGAAAAACCTACAAACCAGGTCAGATAATAATAATAAAAGAAATGCCTCACAGTAGCTTTAGAAAAAAAATATTAATTTCTTTCAAATCATATCTTATCTCAAAAAAATACCTTGCCAACCAGACACTTATTATTATTACTCTCCCGTTGGCTGCCAGAATACCTGACGAACCAGCACGCCCTGTGCAAGAACCCCATGGTCACGTGTCCCGAGTTCAACCTGTTCGTGCCCCACAAGTGTCCCGACCCGAAGCCCAAGAACCACCTGATCGCCAACTTCACCGCCCGCCACTGCCGGGGCATCCAGGCGCGGCGACTCAACCACCGGCTCATCCACAGCCGCTTCTGTCCCACCCGCACCATCCGCGCCGAGGAGGACGACACCTACTTCTCCTGCTGTGCCTTCCTCGTGAGTCATCAGAGGTCAATGACCTCACCCAGTAGGGTATCTATGTAGGTACTCTATTGGGGCGAAATGAATAGACAACATCAAGATCACAAGTTCGCACTTGAGCATTATTTTCTCCATTAAAAAAAAAATACGAAAAATCTAGACACGGGTCCACAGATTTTCTAACAAAACATTTTTTACAAAACACAGGGCAACACTGTGCTGGCTAGTTCCAACCAGGGCAAGGTGTACATGTACTCGTTACAATAATAATAATCTGCTCCCCAGGGCAACACTGTGCTGGCTAGTTCCAACCAGGGCAAGGTGTACATGTACTCGTTACAATAATAATAATAATAATAATCTGCTCCCCAGGGCAACACTGTGCTGGCTAGTTCCAACCAGGGCAAGGTGTACATGTACTCGTTACAATAATAATAATAATAATAATCTACTCCCCAGGGCAACACTGTGCTGGCTAGTTCCAACCAGGGCAAGGTGTACATGTACTCGTTACAATAATAATAATAATAATAATCTACTCCCCAGGGCAACACTGTGCTGGCTAGTTCCAACCAGGGCAAGGTGTACATGTACTCGTTACAATAATAATAATAATAATAATAATCTACTCCCCAGGGCAACACTGTGCTGGCTAGTTCCAACCAGGGCAAGGTGTACATGTACTCGTTACAATAATAATAATAATAATAATCTACTCCCCAGGGCAACACTGTGCTGGCTAGTTCCAACCAGGGCAAGGTGTACATGTACTCGTTACAATAATAATAATAATAATAATCTGCTCCCCAGGGCAACACTGTGCTGGCTAGTTCCAACCAGGGCAAGGTGTACATGTACTCGTTACAATAATAATAATAATAATAATCTACTCCCCAGGGCAACACTGTGCTGGCTAGTTCCAACCAGGGCAAGGTGTACATGTACTCGTTACAATAATAATAATCTGCTCCCCAGGGCAACACTGTGCTGGCTAGTTCCAACCAGGGCAAGGTGTACATGTACTCGTTACAATAATAATAATAATAATAATCTACTCCCCAGGGCAACACTGTGCTGGCTAGTTCCAACCAGGGCAAGGTGTACATGTACTCGTTACAATAATAATAATAATAATAATCTGCTCCCCAGGGCAACACTGTGCTGGCTAGTTCCAACCAGGGCAAGGTGTACATGTACTCGTTACAATAATAATAATTATCTGCTCCCCAGGGCAACACTGTGCTGGCTAGTTCCAACCAGGGCAAGGTGTACATGTACTCGTTACAATAATAATAATCTGCTCCCCAGGGCAACACTGTGCTGGCTAGTTCCAACCAGGGCAAGGTGTACATGTACTCGTTACAATAATAATATAATCTGCTCCCCAGGGCAACACTGTGCTGGCTAGTTCCAACCAGGGCAAGGTGTAACATGTACTCGTTACAATATAATAATAATATAATCTGCTCCCCAGGGCAACACTGTGCTGGCTAGTTCCAACCAGGGCAAGGTGTACATGTACTCGTTACATAATAATAATATAATAACTGCTCCCCAGGGCAACACTGTGCTGGCTAGTTCCAACCAGGGCAAGGTGTACATGTACTCGTTACAATAATAATAATAATAATAATCTACTCCCCAGGGCAACACTGTGCTGGCTAGTTCCAACCAGGGCAAGGTGTACATGTACTCGTTACAATAAAATAATAATAATCTACTCCCCAGGGCAACACTGTGCTGGCTAGTTCCAACCAGGGCAAGGTGTACATGTACTCGTTACAATAATAATAATAATAATAATCTGACTCCCCAGGGCAACACTGTGCTGGCTAGTTCCAACCAGGGCAAGGTGTACATGTACTCGTTACAATAATAATAATAATATCTCTCCCCAGGGCAACACTGTGCTGGCTAGTTCCAACCAGGGCAAGGTGTACATGTACTCGTTACAAATAATAATAATCTGCTCCCCAGGGCAACACTGTGCTGGCTAGTTCCAACCAGGGCAAGGTGTACATGTACTCGTTACAATAATAATAATAATAATAATCTACTCCCCAGGGCAACACTGTGCTGGCTAGTTCCAACCAGGGCAAGGTGTACATGTACTCGTTACAATAATAATAATAATCTGCTCCCCAGGGCAACACTGTGCTGGCTAGTTCCAACCAGGGCAAGGTGTACATGTACTCGTTACAATAATAATAATAATAATACTGCTCCCCAGGGCAACACTGTGCTGGCTAGTTCCAACCAGGGCAAGGTGTACATGTACTCGTTACAATAATAATATAATAATCTACTCCCCAGGGCAAACACTGTGCTGGCTAGTTCCAACCAGGGCAAGGTGTACATGTACTCGTTACAATATATTAATAATCTACTCCCCAGGGCAACACTGTGCTGGCTAGTTCCAACCAGGGCAAGGTGTACATGTACTCGTTACAATAATAATAATAATAATAATCTGCTCCCCAGGGGGAACACTGTGCTGGCTAGTTCCAACCAGGGCAAGGTGTACATGTACTCGTTACAATAATATAATAATCTGCTCCCCAGGGCAACACTGTGCTGGCTAGTTCCAACCAGGGCAAGGTGTACATGTACTCGTTACAATTAATAATAATAATAATCTACTCCCCAGGGCAACACTGTGCTGGCTAGTTCCAACCAGGGCAAGGTGTACATGTACTCGTTACAATAATAATAATAATAATCTACTCCCCAGGGCAACACTGTGCTGGCTAGTTCCAACCAGGGCAAGGTGTACATGTACTCGTTACATATATAATAATAATAATCTGCTCCCCAGGGCAACACTGTGCTGGCTAGTTCCAACCAGGGCAAGGTGTACATGTACTCGTTACAATAATAATAATAATAATAATCTACTCCCCAGGGCAACACTGTGCTGGCTAGTTCCAACCAGGGCAAGGTGTACATGTACTCGTTACAATATAATAATAATAATCTACTCCCCAGGGCAACACTGTGCTGGCTAGTTCCAACCAGGGCAAGGTGTACATGTACTCGTTACAATAATAATAATAATAATCTACTCCCCAGGGCAACACTGTGCTGGCTAGTTCCAACCAGGGCAAGGTGTACATGTACTCGTTACAATAATAATAATAATTAATCTGCTCCCCAGGGCAACACTGTGCTGGCTAGTTCCAACCAGGGCAAGGTGTACATGTACTCGTTACAATAATAATAATCTGCTCCCCAGGGCAACACTGTGCTGGCTAGTTCCAACCAGGGCAAGGTGTACATGTACTCGTTACATAATAATAATAATAATAATCTGCTCCCCAGGGCAACACTGTGCTGGCTAGTTCCAACCAGGGCAAGGTGTACATGTACTCGTTACAATAATAATAATCTGCTCCCCAGGGCAACACTGTGCTGGCTAGTTCCAACCAGGGCAAGGTGTACATGTACTCGTTACAATAATAATAATAATAATCTCTCCCCAGGGCAACACTGTGCTGGCTAGTTCCAACCAGGGCAAGGTGTACATGTACTCGTTACAATAATAATAATATAATCTGCTCCCCAGGGCAACACTGTGCTGGCTAGTTCCAACCAGGGCAAGGTGTACATGTACTCGTTACATATAATAATAATAATAATCTGCTCCCCAGGGCAACACTGTGCTGGCTAGTTCCAACCAGGGCAAGGTGTACATGTACTCGTTACAATATAATAAATAAAAACTGCTCCCCAGGGCAACACTGTGCTGGCTAGTTCCAACCAGGGCAAGGTGTACATGTACTCGTTACAAATAATAATAATCTGCTCCCCAGGGCAACACTGTGCTGGCTAGTTCCAACCAGGGCAAGGTGTACATGTACTCGTTACAATATAATAATAATTAATCTGCTCCCCAGGGCAACACTGTGCTGGCTAGTTCCAACCAGGGCAAGGTGTACATGTACTCGTTACAATAATAATAATAATAATCTACTCCCCAGGGCAACACTGTGCTGGCTAGTTCCAACCAGGGCAAGGTGTACATGTACTCGTTACAAATAATAATATAATCTGCTCCCCAGGGCAACACTGTGCTGGCTAGTTCCAACCAGGGCAAGGTGTACATGTACTCGTTACAATAATAATAATTCTGCTCCCCAGGGCAACACTGTGCTGGCTAGTTCCAACCAGGGCAAGGTGTACATGTAACTCGTTACAATAATAATAATCTGCTCCCCAGGGCAACACTGTGCTGGCTAGTTCCAACCAGGGCAAGGTGTACATGTACTCGTTACAATAATAATAATCTGCTCCCCAGGGCAACACTGTGCTGGCTAGTTCCAACCAGGGCAAGGTGTACATGTACTCGTTACAATAATAATAATATAATCTCTCCCCAGGGCAACACTGTGCTGGCTAGTTCCAACCAGGGCAAGGTGTACATGTACTCGTTACAATAATAATAATCTGCTCCCCAGGGCAACACTGTGCTGGCTAGTTCCAACCAGGGCAAGGTGTACATGTACTCGTTACAATAATATATATATCTGCTCCCCAGGGCAACACTGTGCTGGCTAGTTCCAACCAGGGCAAGGTGTACATGTACTCGTTACAATAATAATAATAATAATCTGCTCCCCAGGGCAACACTGTGCTGGCTAGTTCCAACCAGGGCAAGGTGTACATGTACTCGTTACAATAATAATAATAATAATCTGCTCCCAGGGCAACACTGTGCTGGCTAGTTCCAACCAGGGCAAGGTGTACATGTACTCGTTACAATAATAATAATATAATTCTCCCCAGGGCAACACTGTGCTGGCTAGTTCCAACCAGGGCAAGGTGTACATGTACTCGTTACAAAATATATAATAATCTGCTCCCCAGGGCAACACTGTGCTGGCTAGTTCCAACCAGGGCAAGGTGTACATGTACTCGTTACAATAATAATATAATAATAATCTCTCCCCAGGGCAACACTGTGCTGGCTAGTTCCAACCAGGGCAAGGTGTACATGTACTCGTTACAATAATAATAATCTGCTCCCCAGGGCAACACTGTGCTGGCTAGTTCCAACCAGGGCAAGGTGTACATGTACTCGTTACAATAATAATAATCTGCTCCCCAGGGCAACACTGTGCTGGCTAGTTCCAACCAGGGCAAGGTGTACATGTACTCGTTACAATAATAATAATCTACTCCCCAGGGCAACACTGTGCTGGCTAGTTCCAACCAGGGCAAGGTGTACATGTACTCGTTACAATAATAATAATAATAATCTACTCCCCAGGGCAACACTGTGCTGGCTAGTTCCAACCAGGGCAAGGTGTACATGTACTCGTTACAATAATAATAATCTACTCCCCAGGGCAACACTGTGCTGGCTAGTTCCAACCAGGGCAAGGTGTACATGTACTCGTTACAATAATAATAATAATAATCTACTCCCCAGGGCAACACTGTGCTGGCTAGTTCCAACCAGGGCAAGGTGTACATGTACTCGTTACAATAATAATAATAATAATAATCTGCTCCCCAGGGCAACACTGTGCTGGCTAGTTCCAACCAGGGCAAGGTGTACATGTACTCGTTACAATAATAATAATCTACTCCCCAGGGCAACACTGTGCTGGCTAGTTCCAACCAGGGCAAGGTGTACATGTACTCGTTACAATAATAATAATCTACTCCCCAGGGCAACACTGTGCTGGCTAGTTCCAACCAGGGCAAGGTGTACATGTACTCGTTACAATAATAATAATAATAATCTACTCCCCAGGGCAACACTGTGCTGGCTAGTTCCAACCAGGGCAAGGTGTACATGTACTCGTTACAATAATAATAATAATAATCTACTCCCCAGGGCAACACTGTGCTGGCTAGTTCCAACCAGGGCAAAGTGTACATGTACTCCACCCGTACGGCAGAGGAGCTGCTAGCCTACGCGTGTCACGAGTCCTACATCTCCAATCTGGACGTGGACAACAAGAACAATCTGCTCCTCACGAGTTCTACCTGGCGGCGGCCGCTGTGCGCGCTCTGGAGCGTCAAGAACGGGGTGTTCGAGTACAAGTGAGTCGTGCCGGGCATCCTTACAGTGCACTGGTAGTCAAGTGGTTAACGCGCTAGTCTGGTAATCCAGGTAGCGTAGGGGTCCGTTGGTTCGAATCCCACCCAGTGCATGAATTTTTCCTCATTAATTTGATTTTGTAACCACATAATAATAAGACTCTGAGGGTTAGGTGGTAGAAAATGCTTTGAGCATTAACCTCGCCTGGTGGTTTCCTTCCACTAAAGGGTGTTATTATTATTATTATCCTTCTAGAATGCTTTTTGTTTTTATTATTCAACAATTTTAATCAAACTTTATTTACAATTTTTATGTACAGGTACAGAGAAAGGGTATAATCAATGAAAAGTAAAAAACAAAGTCTGATCAAGGATCCCAAATCTCGTTTTTAACCGTCAAATTTCTTTTAAGTAACCAAACCAAATAACGGACTTGTAACCTGGTGGTTCATGGTTCTAGTCTTGTGTACTGCAAAAATTTAGTGAGTTGATTCTGAGTAATATTGTGATCAACTCAAATATTATGACATTTTGTAACTAGGTTTATTAACCTAACGCAGTGAGGGAGCGAAGCGACATTACTAAGTTTGTCTATTGGCTTTTGTTTGTCTGTCTCTGTTCCGCGATATCGCCCGACCGGATTCTTCAAAATTGTTGAAATTTAGTTTACGTGTTCACTGTTCAAGTTCATTGGAGTCCTAGAATTTTAATATACAAATAAAGAGGCATACTTGATCATAAAGACGAATCACAATAATACACCACAGAAATTTTCATAGTACTTACTAACGTTCACTGATTTCCTTTAATAATGTACAGTCAAACTATTTTCTTACTCATGTAGTCATCGGTAAAATAACATGTGTCAATTATTAGATACTAGATGATTTTGTCATGATAGAGCTAAAGGTTTTATACAGAAAGTAATGTCAATTTTTAATGAACATTTATTTTAGGAGAGGTCTATAACAATTGAAGTCCTTGCCCCTATTTATTATTATTATAAAACCTGGTTGCAGGGCTTCAGCTGAAACACCATACAATTAACACTGCGACCTAGTAAGATCTATTGTGACCAGGGAGAAAATCTCTCATCCTATTTCCCAGTTCTGTGCCTATGACGGCCCATCTGGGCTTAGTTGGGAGTGGTTTTCCAATGCTGAACACCCTAAGTCCAGAAACCTGTTCCCTTCATGAGAAGTGTCAGTCTCTGGATGAGGTGTTCTTGGTTGTGGAGATCTTAGAGATTACTGGATTCGAAAATCCTAAATCTCCTGTTATCCAGCGCCTCACATTCGGAGAAAGTGTGTGTTGCTGTTTCTTCTTCCAGACCACATAGCCTACAATCGATTGGTTCTCCTCTAGAGAGTCCTAATCTGTGTAAGTGTTTCCTAAGTGGTCCATGGCCAGTGAGTAGGCTCACTATTAATCTTAGTTTAGTTATGTCTATTTTGTGTTTTGACTCGCAGGCATGGCTTCAACGATGAAGAGCTTGTGCTGTTTAGTCATGAGACCCCGCTCAAAATCATCGGAACCAAAGGTGAAACAGCTGTGGTGAGTTGACAGAAGCATCATGTTAATTTATTTTATTGTCATACGTTCTTAAAAAAAATACTATTTTTTTCACATACAATGAACATTAAGTTTAATAAACAAAGCCTGATCAAAGTTGGTGTCAATGTCTGTTCATTCTCTTCCACTCCACCCTTTGGTTTATCGAAATTAACCAAAATTTACAGATAGGGTCTCCAGAAAGGTTTAAGTCTACAAGAGTAAGTTGCTGTTGTAGAAAGCAGAAACCATTGTTAAAAATCGATAATGGTCTGATATCAATCATGATGGAATTTTGTTATTCAATCATTAAACTTGAAAATTTAAGATTTAACTCTTTGACTGCCAGATCAAATATGTTTCCTAGTCGGTCAAACCAAAAATGTGCCCTTCCCTAGCGGTCAAATGTAAAAACATATTTGATTCTCATCTCGTTATACTTTGACCTATATTAGATTTAAGAACAGCCTCGGAATTCTCAAGACAATCTTGCTACCATAAACACTGTACTGGCACAACCTGTACTTGAGTTGTGCCATGGCAGGCAAAGAGTTAACCAAGTACTTGCTTACTGTTCCGGCTTGTCAAACTGCAGACAAGTAATTCATCGTCTCGCCAACATTTCGCCTCCATAGAATTTTTTGGTTTTCATAAAGGGACGGATTTCACCAAGTACGAGTCTGTCCCGGTAGCTCAGTGGTAAAGGCGGCACTCAGTGAATCCAGAGGTCGTGGGTTCGAAACCCAGCCGGGACATGACAAGTTATCCTCCCATTTGGGATTTTTACCACATAATAATATGTCTTGGGCTTACTGCTGGAATAATGGGACTTTAATAGTCCTTATCGGGCAGTATAAATAAGGCGATATTATTATTATTACTCGTTTTTCGGGAATTAGGGACTAATACAGAGGAATGAATTATAGAACTGGAATAAACTGGAATACACAACAAGTTTTAGTTTTTTTTTTTACAACTTGTAAATTGTAATATTTCAGATATACGACGGAGAGACGGGCAAGAAAATCCTGTCCCTGACGCCAGCCCTGTCCAATCAGTACAATAAGAACAGGGCCGTGCTCAACCCCACTGATGAGCTGGTGCTGACGGATGGGGTCCTGTTTGATGTGACGTCGGGCAAGGAGATTCACAAGTTCGATAAGCTGAATCAGTCCCTGAGCGGAGTCTTCCATCCCAACAACTTGGAGGTAAATGTTTAATATTTTCCATGTTGTTGTTGTTGTAGCCAGCTTGGCTACAGCTGGAGGGGTGAGTGATGGTCTCCAGCCAACTTTATTTCAAAGTTGGTTCGTCCTGAACCACATAGTTCTATGTGCGATCAACCATCATGAGGACTTGGACTTTTCTTTATAAGCCATTAAACCCTTAGGAAACTGCAAGCTAGCCTGGCTTGTAAGGGTTGGCTAGTCTGTTCTCTGTTTATAGTCCTCTAGCGAGACAGTGGTCTTCTCCCTGTATAACGTCCCCCAGCCAGACTGAATATTTTCCATTGGTTTCTTTTACGTCTCTTTTAACTGCATGGTCATATCGCGAAGGGGTTTCACACTCCATTCGCTGGAAACTCACAAACCAGCTACTAAAATCAACCTCGCCGAGCCTGAGTAGGACCGGGAGTAGCCAGCATCACGAGGGTTCGAATTTGAATGGCCAAGCTTTACGAAGCCAGCGTCGATGGCACGTTGATTGCACCGGTTCTCGTAGGATCACCGAAGATAAGCAACGTCCAGCGATGTGAAGACTTCGTGATGCTGGCATTCTGGCTTAACCTAGGCTGGGTGAGGTTAATGTGACTAGCAGGTTTGTGAGTTTCCTGAGAATGAAGGGTAACGTCCCCGTCGTAGTATGACCATGCAGTTGAAAGCGACGTTGAACGCAAATTAAAAAAAAAATACGAAGTTTCATTCCTAAGTTCCTAGCTTAAGTTAGTGTCTTTAGGATCAGGACTAAAAGAGAGAACAGACAAGTCAAGCCTAACAAGCCAGGTTTCATTCTCCCAAGGGTTGGGTGGAAGAGATTGCCATAGGCAATTACCCCGCCCTTTAGTTAGGACATATGTTTCTATGTATTTTTCTATTCTTTTTCATTTTTATTGTATGTATTGTTTCCATTTTTTTTCATTGTTAAAATAAATAATTATCCCCCCAAAAACATCACTTCGTGGTTAAAAAAAGAAGAACGCCTCACTGAATAGAATGATTATAATTAGCTAAAAATAAATGATATCAAATTGAGAACACCTTACCGCATCTCTTTCTATATCTCTACACTCCTCTCTGAATTTATTCCTCTTATGTTTATCTTTCTTTATTCTTTCTAGGGGTCATCCCAAACTTGATTTCTCTTTTAATTTACTTGTTGCACGGCAATAAAAAATGCCGGTCGCAGTATGATTTTTCTGAACTTATTTGATTCGAATCGAGAAAATTACACCTCGACCGCCATTTTTTATTGCCGTGCAACAAGTAAATTTAAAGAGAAATCAAGTTTGGGATGCCTAGAAAGGATAAAGAAAGATAAACATAAGAGGAATAAATTCAGAGAGGAGTGTAGAGATATAGAAAGAGATGCGGTAAGGTGTTCTCAATTTGATATCATTTATTTTTAGCTAATTATAATCATTCTATTCAGTGAGGCGTTCTTCTTTTTTTAACCACGAAGTGGTGTTTTTGGGGGGATATCAGTTCTTTTTGTACGAAAATATAGGTTCATACACTACTGAAACATTATGAATAACAAAAGTAAATAAGCTGGGAAAATGTGGATGTACCAAGTTGTCTCATATTCCATTTTTTTTTTTTTTTTTTTTTTTTTTTTTTTTTTAAGATATAGTTTTAGCATAGGTACCTATGTAATTTTTCTAAGGTCAATATATATTTGGATCACCGATTCGGCCCCCTGAGTCCCCAAAGTGAGTAAATAATATATAAATTTGCAATCAGCCTATCAAGATCTTTTGATTCTATACTCCACATGATTAGGTTTATCTTTCAATGCTAAATAGACCTGGGAGCTCCCATGAGGGACACTAAAACACCTGGATTTACAAATGCCAAAGAAATTAATCTGTAATCACCATATCAAGGTGAGGTAATGAGTTCTCTCCCGTTGACCTTTTCTTACCCGAATTCTCTCCGGCTTGTTGCAGGGGTCACCACAAATGTCTCTCGCAGAAATAAGACCATGTTTTTTTACATTAGGTATTTAAGAAAATGAAAACTATAAAATTATCAATTTTATATAAGAATCGGCTTTTTAAAAGGAAATCTTCAAAATCTCTAACTAATGAAAGGCAATGCCTTGAGTGTATAGTAGTGTTAGGTAAAATACATAGAAGGCCATGCCTCAGGCATATATTTGATTTAGGGATAATACATAGAAGGCAATGCCTCGGGTTTATAGTAGGGTTAGGTAAATATATAGAAGGCCATGCCTTGGGTTTATCATAGGGTTAGGAAAAATACATTAGAAGGCCATGCCTCAGGTCTATATCAATGATGCCTATTAGGTGTTTCGATTATAATTTTTATGCTAGGCCTAAACTATGTAGGTATAAATTCAGGTAAAAATGCAAGCGACGGGAGACAATGCGGTGTTGATAAAACCATGAGTGGGAGAGAACTCGTTGGTGACGTCCCTTATCAATACCTCACGAGGTATGAGTGTACCCCGGACATGATGGACAGGGGAAAAAAAACTGTCCTGAAGGGGATCGAAACCAAGTCATTGTGCGTGCAAGCTTTGTATGCTACCCATTATTGTCCAAAATCAATCTCGTAATGCCGCCACAGGTCATTGCCCAATTCTGCAACTACTACTATTTTCCTCGCGAGGGTAATGGTATCGTCATGAAGATCAAATATAAAGATCGGAAAAACAAAACAACGTTAAGCCCAAATTGAAAAAATAGAGCTAAAAAATTTCGCCCCCGCCAGGATTCGAACCCGTGCTGACCGGGTGGCATGTCGAGCATGCTACCAATAGACAAAGTTGTCTTCTGAAGAAACGAGGGCAGAAAATGAGCTAACTAAATTAATACTTGGAAACTTAAACATTAAAATTTTGCACAGAGAGAGCGAGGTCATCTCGAAAAATACATACTGGCCAAGATCTGACCACTAAGCTAAGGATTCGAAGGTACCTACCCGCCAAAGAAAATGAAAAGGCCACCAGGTGCCACCCAGTGGACCGGATAAAGGAATAAAATCAATAAATTTGGTATCTGCTCATCAAGATCTTTCATTTGATACCACTTAAGATTAGTATTATCCTTCAATTCCCGATTTGGGCTCCCAAAACCCGAGGCCGCCCAAATGGGCCGCCCGCTTATAATGTAGAACTTATTTTTGGTCCGGGCTCATCTCCATTATATCTTGATCACTTTAGACACCTCACTTAATCTTCAGTGCCAAGTTAAAGACACGAAGTCGGGTCTCAAAGGATCCGTATGAAAAAAAAAACGGAAAAAAAAAAAAATTATGAATCTTTTCATGTCTTTCACGATTGTTGGGGGGTCTCGAAAATAGGGTTCCCGTTGGCCTAGGAAGTCAAACAAAAGGCAAATCAATTTATTTTCAACGTAGAGTCCATTTCTACAATAAAAATTGCAATTTTTGAAATTCATGTTGCACTTTTCGCTGGCTGAAAGTACATGAAATGCATGGGAACTATGTTTTCCGTAACCTTACACTCTGCCGGGCTGTCTCTTTCTTTGTATAGGCGTTCTTCACACCTCGGCCGAGGTGTTTGATTTGTATTGTACATATATGTCCATTTATATCTAATAATAAATAAATAAATGTGTTTCTTTGTGTTATTATACCACAATTTCAGTGGGTAGCGCAGAATTATAGGACTTTTTCCTATCTTTAATATACCAATATCTTATTTTTACCTATAATTCGGCCACTGGTCGCTGCTAACATTAAAGCAGCTACTCATTTTTCCTCACGAGGTATCTAATAAAGTGTTGAATAATAATAATAATAGCTTAAATTGAGTTTAAAAGATTTAAAAGTTACTGAGAGCTCGGCCCATTCATGTTTCAGATCGTGTCCAACACAGAGGTGTGGGACCTGCGCACGTTCCATCTGCTGCGCACAGTCTCTCAGCTGGACCAGTGCGCCGTCAAGTTCTCGTCCAACAACTCCGCCATCTACGGCTTTGCCCTGGAGCCGGAGGCGGAGGAGGATGCTGTCTTTGAGTCCTCCTTCAAGACTCTGGACGCTTACGACTACTCCAGTATAGGTGAGAGCCGTTAAGTGGCAGAGAATGCCTAAGGCATTAACTTCGCCCCGGATTACAATGCATTGTACATTTAAATTTATTATTTTTTTTTTCTATATCTTATTTTGTAAATACCTATTGTTAATTTTTTATCTTTGTTAATAATTCATTGTTGTATGTATTGTATAAAAAATAAAGTGTAAATAAAAAAATAAAAAGAGCCGCTTGTTGGATTCATCATAGGGTGGCGTCATCGTGAACGATGGTAGCCAGACAGTGGAGGAATGACTCAGCACTTCTACCACTGTCTTTACAAGGAGGCTAATAATTGACAAGCAAGCCAATGCTGGTCTACTCCCTGTTTATAGTCCCCCAGCCAGACTGCTGGTCTACTACCTGTTTATAGTCCCCCAGTCAGACTGCTGGTCTACTCCCTGTTTATAGTCCCCCCTTGTTGGATTACGCTTTCAATATCACGACGGAGATGTAACCCTCCTTCTCTGGAAACTCACACACCAGCTACTCGAAATTAACCTAATCCAGCCTGAGAAGGGCGGGGAATAGCCAGCATCAATCGTGCTGTCAACACTGGCTACTTGCCGGATTGATTTTTTTTTTTTTTGACATTTTCATGTCTTTGCTCTGGCACATAACCAAAATTATGTAACGAAATTAAGTAACGAAATTATGTAACGAAATTATGTAACGAAATTATGTGACGAAATTATGTAACGAAATATTAAATTGACATTTTCATGTCTTTGCTCTGGCACATAACCAAAATTATGTAACGAAATTATGTGACGAAATTATGTAACGAAATTATGTGACGAAATTATGTAACGAAATTATGTGACGAAATTATGTAACGAAACTTGAATAGTAAAGATGAAAATGTCCCAATGGTTGCAGACTCGTATGCAAGCGTTTTTTTTTTTTTTTTTTTTTTTTTTTTTTTTTCATTTACATCATAAATAATTAACACCTAAAATGTATCTGGCTGGGGAACGTTAAACAGGGAGTATACCAATCAAGTGTCTCGCTAGAAGACTATAAACAGACTAGGCAAACCGAGCCAAAGTCTGTCCCGGTAGCTCAGTGGTCAAGGCGTCTGTCTGGTTATCCAGAGGTCGCGGCTTCAAAACCCAGCCGGGACATCGGACAGTATAAATAACGCGATATTATAATTTCGAGCCAGTCTCGCCTGCAGTTTTTCCAGTGGTTAAAACCACTTATATTAGATTTTTTTCCTTTGGATGAGTAGTTTTATGTTGTATTGTGATTATCATATCAATTATTGTTGATTTTGTTGTTACATTCCGTAACTATTCAATTCTTTTATGTACTTGTGACTTTGTAAAGGATTCTTACCGTAAATAGATATACCATAAATAAAGGGTTGGTTGGAAGAGATTGCCACAGGCAATAACCCCGCCCTTTAGGTAGGACATTATTATTATTTTCTTTTTTACTTATTTATTTTGTCATTTGTTTGTTTTTTTTTTTTTTCTTCTTCTTAATTTTATACTGTTACCATTGTACTCTGTCCTCCTAATAAAGCATACTATAATAATAATAATACCAAAAATTCTACTCCTCGTATGTTCCAGCCACGGTGGAAGTGAAGCGGAATATCTACGACCTGAGTCTGAACCGGTACGACACGATCCTGGGCATCGTAGAGAACACGGGGGTGTATGACGGGGTGGATGAGAGCACGGTGCGACTGTACGATGTGGGACGACGCCGCGATGATGATGACGATGTGGTGAGTGTAGCAGCTGTAGCACCCAGTTTAACATTTTGTCTCGATTTTTTTTTACTTTTTTAAAGGATGAGTGTTTCACAGCCGTTTTTATTTCGTAGCCATGAAACAGGAGCTACTGTAGACGCTTGTGGTCTGTGTTGTAGCCTGCCCATCCCGTAGTATGCCTCCCCTCTGATGGGCGAGAAGTGACACAATACTTCCCAATTAGGTGCTGGGTCAACACGAGCGCACCGAAAGGTATCCCTTACAAACAATTGTAACCAAATTAAGAATACAAATTTTTGTCGGCACGGGGGATCGAACCCGGGACCTTTCGCATGGCAAGCGAGTGCTTGACCACTGAGCTAATCGCGCGCTCTTTTAAATGGCAAATGAATATATATTTGATTTATTTATTACAAAACAGTAGGCAATTACATAATTAGAGACAAGTTAAAAATAAAAATAAATTATAATAAAGGTTTTTTTTCTTTTTCTTCTCTTTCCTATTATTTTCTTTATATACTATAGAGAGGTAAAATTTCATTTTTTTTCATAAAAATGAATAAATGGCAAATGTTGCAAAGCGTTGTGGGGTTCAATCTCATTTCACAATAGGGTGGAGCATGAAATGTTGCGCAACGTTGCGATACAAAACGTTGCTCTCTGTGGGATCTCGGCTTAAGAATAATTTTATAATGTAATACGTACTCAATTAATGAGGATCCATGCAATCGGTGGGATCCTATCCACGGATCTGTCTATAATGTGACGATTTTGACCCCATGGCAAGGCACTTCTCTGTAGCAATTAATTGTGATTTAATGTATCTAGCATGATTTCGGGAAGTGACACCTGTTTTTATACCTATATCCACATTCCCCTCTTGTTAGAAAATTATGTGCCTTGGTGTATTATTTAAAATTGCCAAATTTATAATTTACAGAGAAGTATGTGCACTGGTAGTCAAGTGGTTAAGGCGCCACTCTGGTAATCCAGGTAGCGTAGGGATCCGTTGGTTCGAATCCCACCCAGTGCATGAATTTTTCCTCATTAATTTGAGTTTGAGAAAATGCTTTGAGCATCAACCTCGCCTGGTGGGGTAACCTTCCACTAAAGAGTGTTATTATTATTATGTGCTTTAATGGCAAGGCACTATACTTTGGAATTATTTGTTATAAAGTTCATATTAGAAATCCAAAGTAATGAATTTAAAGAATCATAGTTTTACATAAAAAATATTACACATAATAATGCTTTTTCTTTGTGTTATTATGTCACAATTTTAGTGGGTATCGCAGAATCATAGGACTTTACCACTTTAATTTACAATATCTTGTATTATTTTTTTGCCTATGATTCTGCCACTGGTCGCTG
>JAMCCL010000560.1:0-25343 GCA_024516035.1 Bactericera cockerelli
TAGGATATAGTTTATATTTTACTTCCGAGAAATTTCTAATATTAGAAATCGGAAGTATTGTGTTTTTTTTTTTTATTATTTTTCCTTTTTATTGTATGTATTGTTTCCATTTTGTTATAATAAATATTTGTATTGTACAAATGTTTTCTTAAATCTAATAAAGTGTTTCATAGTAATAATAATAATGAGCCCTGTGGGCGCCTAGATATTATTCTCTGGGCTCCTCCCGTGTCCTGTGTGTCGTGTATTAAGTAACGCTTAAGTGTTAGTCATTGTATAAATTTAATTATTTTACATTAAACTTTTTCTCTTCCTCACTGACTTCTAATGTGAGCTCCCAAAACAAACACTAATGTCACTGATTATTAACAGTTTATGCCAAGAGTCTTGTTTGCAAAGAAAGCAGAACATTCTACAGGTTCATTTTAGTATAGTATAGTATAGGAGAAAAAGCAGTGAGTGATGATACTTTTGCAAAAGTAGAGAAATTTGAACTCGTGCTAAGATGTAAAAAATTAACAAGATAATGTACACTAAAATGTAAACAAGAATCAAATCCGGGAACTTGTTATCAGTAAAATAGCGAAATTCTCATGATCATTTTCGTAAACCACCCTGTATAGCACTATTCCAATGCAGATATTACATACATGTACTTTAGAATAGAGTATGCAAATATGGGACCACAATAAAGTTTCAATCTCGGAACTTACAGGACTTGCACAAAATGCAGTTCTTGTATTTAGCATCAATATTTGCATGAATGCACAGGTTAATTTCTTGTACTTGTTGCTTTTAGCCGGAGTATAATACACGGTGACCACCGAAGTTGTTGTTATATTTTATGTTGCAGTTGTTGTATTTTATGTTGCAGTTGTTATATTTTATGTTGCTATGGTTAATGTTTTATATTAACTATACTTATGGACGAAAGGAGGATTTTGCTTAGGGAGGTTCCGAGGCTCAAAATTATAGAAATACTATCTTTTACTTTCCCTCTACTTTTGGTACTTCTTTGTTGTACTTTGTTAAATTGGAGTATTCTTTTCCCCGGTCCTAAAAATCCACCCAGTCAGGTGTTGGGCCAATGATGTCACTTAACGTGTTCTTTATTTGAAAAGTAGAAAAATTTTCTCGTCAGAAAATACTGCTTAAACAAAGGATCGAACTAAGGACCACGAGATAATCGGGTAGGGCTGGGTCGCACCTGATGTGAATAATATTATTTAGTTCCAGATTTAATCAAAGTAAATAGTTTTACTTTATATCATACTAGCCGTTTGCCCGTGCTTTGCAACGGGACTAAATTTCAAATTTACTAAGGCATGGCCGTACTGCTGGACAGCAATGCCTTTTTGAACTTTTTATAATTTTTCTGAACAAAGCGATAATGGTTTTGGGGGGTCAATTTTGAGACATTCTTCGCTATCTCGTACCGATTTGGCTAAACAACTCCGGACAAACAAACATAGGTAGTCGTTTTTTCTGTTTTATATATAGAGATTATGACGTAATAAATTAAATTTGGATAGATTTAAATAATGCTGTATTAGTTCACAGTATTAGTTAGCTCTCAGTGTTATGTTCTCCGACTATAACAAATGATTCTAGGTATTTTGGTTTTAAAGCTCTGATTAGCTGTTGTTCAGGAAGAGGCGGTGGGGTAATGTAGGTAGCTGGAAATCGTACGAGCTACCCACAATAATTCCACCCGACCTAGGTTGGGCTGGGTATGTCAAGCTCGGTTGTCTTTTATTTGAAAGGAAACGGAATTAATGTAAATTATGTTTTTATTAATCAGAAAAGAGCTTTAAGAATTTTAAAAGAGGATCAAGAAGTTCTAAAATTATAACTTTGGCCGGAAAGAAATGTTTAATGTTTAAAATTTGTGAAAAAAAATGCCAGAAAATTTATCAACCATGGGCACAACATAATTTATACCTATCACACAAGATTGAGAGAAAATAATGAAAAAAACATTGAGGACAGAGCCACATCTAACATCATTGTATGAAAGAAGGGTGCAGTATAATGCTACAAAACTTTACAATGCTCTACCTATTGGTCTTCAAGAAACGGAAGCATCTAGATTTTTAACTTAATGTAAGAGCATTTTCAAACAAAAGATTTCTATAGTATTGAGGAATTTTTAAAATACATGAAATAAGTTTAAAAAGTAAAAAATCTGGTGTAAACATCACACGACTTTCCTTATCTCCCAAAAAGGAGTCGAATTCCGCCACTGGTGACTGAACGGTAACAGATAACTAAAAATCAATGCCAAATTCGTGATCAGCACTTCAAAATCATTTAATTTGATATGTCACAACCCCCATCTAGGATGAATAATAAAAAAGTTAGTCCAATCGGGTCCCCTTACAATACCGGTAAATTGGGGCCGGTTTCCAAAAAGTTAAAGATATCAAAAAAATGATCAGACTGAACCCCTATTATTTTTTTAATTTGAGAAAATGTTGTTCTCTAAATTTTTTTGTATCTTTAACCAATTCAAAGAAGCGGTGCTTGCGGCCAATATTTGCGGCCCTGCGGCCGCAGAATGCGACCGATTTCAACCAAAAGTTTCATGGTTCGTCTGGTGTATAAAATTAATTACCATACCAAATTTCAAGTCTCTAGCTCTTACCGTTCTTGAGATATCCTGTTCACACACACACACACAGACACACAGACAGACGCACGGACCAATGGCTGAAAACCACTTTTTTGGTATCCTGAGGCTATGATTCGTCCAGAAATGTGAAAAGCTGGGTAGGTCAAATTTTAGACGAATACAATACTTTCCTTATTATAGGATAAGGAAAGTAAAAATCACATTTTTCGACCTAAATGACATTTTTTACTTTCCTTATCCTAATAAGGAAAGTATTGTATTCGTCGAAAATTTGACCTACCTAGTTTTTCACATTTCTGGACGAATTATAGCCTCAGGATACCAAAAAAGTTGTTTTCAGCCATTGGTCCGTGCGTCTGTCTGTCTGTGTGTCTGTGTGTGTGTGTGTGTGTGTGTGTTTACGGATTAATAATTAGCCGAACGCGTAAAAGAAAAATTAATACTTAGCCGAACTTTACACAAATATCCAATACTTAGCCGAACCATGAGGGGTTCGGCTAATTCCTTTTTCCATTTTCATTGAAAATATAACTTTTTAAGTTTTCTGAGTGGTATTGGCGCATAGAGAATGAGTTGAAGAAATTATATTAATAATTTGAAAAATAAATATTGGATAGTCTTTCTCATTTTACAAAAAAACCCAATAAAATTGATGTTCGTCTAAATATTGATTTTTCTTTTACGTATATTCTTACGCAGCAATAATTAGACGAACCAAAAATCAGTATCGAAGCTACGGTTTTTTTTTTTGTTGAAACTTCGTTAATTTTTTTTTGTTTGTTTCAACTGCTCGTCCCGACCTCTGGAAGTCCAAGATACTCTTTAAGTGTAATGTTGTATCTGTTTAATCCTGTAATATAATTTATAATTTACATTTATTATGTGTATTGGAAAATTTCCAGTAAATCTACTTTCTTTACCTCTGCAGCTGGAAAGTAATTCAAATAGAATTCTCGTATAAGTATGAGGATTTGAGGAATAATAAGGCTTTACAATAACCTCTTCAAGTTGAACATAATTATACACTCAGCGAGTGCTCACTAAATCTACAAGTGGAACGATCCGTGATCATAAATTTTGATTTTGTTTCTTTTTTTTAAAAAAAAAAAAAAAAGGTGATTGTTTCAAGGACATTTTTTATTTCTTAGCCATGAAACAGGAGCTACTATAGACCTTTGTGGTTTGTATTAATGGGCGAGAAGTGACTCATTACTACCCATTTAGGTGCTGGGTCATCACGAGAGCACCGGATGGTATCCCTCACAATCAACTATAACCAAATTTAGAATACAATTTTTTGTCGGCTCCAGCGATCAAACCCGCGGACCTTTTGTACGAGTGCTTAGCCACCGAGCTAATCGTGAGCTTGAATTTTTGCATTGATTGTTCTTAATATAATTTAGCTACCTCTTTTACCTGAAAAGTGGAATGAATGGAAGAGAAATTTGTTTAGATTAATCACAGCCCAAGCGGAATACCTGGATATGTAGAATACAGGAGCGATTCCACATATCCACATTTATTTAGTTTGAATAATTTGAAACCTGCCAGACGAATGATAAATCTTTTTTCACGTGTATGATTCTTTTGCTGCAAGTTAAAAGTGACTACCATATTATAATATTATGCCCAAGAGCGGTACCAAGTACTCGTACATAGTTACTATTTTTACTTTTAACGGGTGTATTATACTACTGAATACTATTTTTATTTTTGACGGGTGTATTGTACTACTAAATACTATTTTTACTTTTGACGGGTGTATTGTACTACTAAATACTATTTTTACTTTTGACGGGTGTATTGTACTACTAAATACTATTTTTACTTTTGACGGGTGTATTGTACAGCTAAATACTATTTTTACTTTTGACGGGTGTATTGTACTACTAAATACTAATTTTACTTTTGACGGGTGTATTGTACAGCTAAATACTATTTTTACTTTTGACGGGTGTATTGTACTACTAAATACTATTTTTACTTTTGACGGGTGTATTGTACAGCTAAATACTATTTTTAGACTGAGAAAAATGAAATTTAAAAATGTACGTAGAAAAAATTTAAGTTTAAAATACCTAAAATTGCATACTTGATGAGCATTGAAGGCAAAATGTCAAGTATAATAAAATACCCCTTCAACTTTCGCTGAGTATGCAAACAAGTGGTTCCAAATGCTTGGTAAGGCTTTATTCACCACTGCCTATCTTCAGTTCAAATTTGAAAGAAATCCTTAAAAAAGAGGTTATATGTCGACATGTTTTGCTTAGGATTTGACTCGATCTGAGATTTTGGATGTTTTCAGAAATCGAATGAACTTATCTTTCGAACCGTACGTCCGATTTGAATGAACTAAAGTGCTATCGATAGATCTAGTTGATTTTAAGATAAGCTGTACTCGTTCATTTTCTGTCATTTTACATAAAGGGTTACTTTTTAACGGAAAACACTTTTGACGCACAACTGGGTTAAGAATGGCCTAAGTTATCAAAAAGTATGCATGCGATTTAAAAAAAATTAACGATATTAGGCAGATCTTGCGAAACGTTATCCCAAATTAGCATAAAAACATCAACATATTATTTTATTCTGCCCATTTCTTATCAAAAATATCTATTTGGGCCTACCTCGAACTTTCAAAGGTGTGAAAACCTGGCAAAAATGCAAGCATCAAAAATCTGTGTTAGTCCATGCTTAATCGTTAGTTGAGAGCTATTGAAATCAACGTTTGTTTTTCAAAAACGCCTTCATATTATCATGTTATGCAATCATTTTGAAGGAGCCTTTGTGGCTTTCCTGTTGGCGTTACGGAAATTTTTTGGAAACCAAAAACGTATATTTTTGACTACTTCTTTCTAAAATTTAGTTTAAAATACCTAAAATTGCATACTTGATGATAATTGAAGGCAAAATGTCAAATATTATAAAATACCCCTTCAACTTTCGCTGAGTATGCAAACAAATGGTTCCAAATGCTTGGTAAGGCTTTATTCACCACTGCATATCTTCAGTTCACATTTGAAAGAAATCCTTAAAAACAGGTTATATGTCGACATGTTTTGTTTAGGATTTGACTCGATCTGAGATTTTGGATGTTTTCAGAAATCGAATGAACTTATCTTTCGAACCGTACGTCCGATTTGAATGAACTAAAGTGCTATCGATAGATCTAGTGGATTGTAAGATAGGCTGTTCTCGTTCATTTTCTGTCATTTTACATAAAGGGTTACTTTTTAACGGAAAACACTTTTGACGCACAACTGGGTTAAGAATGGCCTAAGTTATCAAAAAGTATGCATGCGATTTAAAAAAAATTAACGATATTAGGCAGATCTTGCGAAACGTTATCCCAAATTAGCATAAAAACATCAACATATTATTTTATTCTGCCCATTTCTTATCAAAAATATCTATTTGGGCCTACCTCGAACTTTCAAAGGTGTGAAAACCTGGCAAAAATGCAAGCATCAAAAATCTGTGTTAGTCCATGCTTAATCGTTAGTTGAGAGCTATTGAAATCAACGTTTGTTTTTCAAAATACCCTTTATATATCCAAATTATGCAATCATTTTGAAGGAGCCTTTGTGGCTTTCCTGTTGGCGGTACGTATATTTTTGACTACTTCTTTCTAAAATTTAGTTTAAAATACCTAAAATTGCATACTTAATGAGAATTGAATGGAAAATGCAAATATGATAAAATACCCCTTCAACTTTCGCTGAATATGCAAACAAGTGGTTCCAAATGCTTGGTAAGGCTTTATTCACCACTGGCTATCTTCAGTTCAAATTTTAAAAAAATCCTTAAAGAAGAGGTTATATGTGTCGACATGTTTTGCTTAGGATTTGACTCGATCTGAGATTTTGGATGTTTTCAGAAATCGAATGAACTTATCTTTCGAACCGTACGTCCGATTTGAATGAACTAAAGTGCTATCGATAGATCTAGTAGATTTCAAGATAAGCTGTTCTAGTTCATTTTCTGTCATTTTACATAAAGGCTTACTTTTTAATGGAAAACACTTTTGAGACCCAACTGGGTTAAGAATGACCTGGGTTATCAAAAACTATGCATGCGATTTCAAAAAAATAAATGTTGATGTTTTTATGCCAATTTGGGATAACGTTTCGCAAGATCTGCCTAGTTTCGTTTATTTTTTTAAAATCGCATGCATACTTTTTGATAACCCAGGCCATTCTTAACCCAGTTGTGCGTCAAAAGTGTTTTCCCTTAAAAAGTAACCCTTTATGTAAAATGCAAAATCATATTTGCATTTTGCCTTCAATTATCATCAAGTATGCAATTTTAGGTATTTTAAACTAAATTTTAGAAAGAAATAGTCAAAAATATACGTTTTTGGTTCCCCAAAAATTTCCGTACCGCCAACAGGAAAGCCACAAAGGCTCCTTCAAAATGATTGCATAACATGATAATATGAAGGCGTTTTTGAAAAACAAACGTTGATTTCAATAGCTCTCAACTAACGATTAAGCATGGACTAACACAGATTTGATGCTTGCATTTTTGCCAGGTTTTCAGACCTTTGAAAGTTCGAGGTAGGCCAAAATAGACATTTTTGATAAGAAATGGACAGAATGAAATAATATGTTGATATTTTTATGCCAATTTGGGATAATGTTTCGCAAGATCTGCCTAATATCGTTAATTTTTTTGAAATCGCATGCATACTTTTTGATAACAAAGGCCATTCTTAACCCAGTTGTGCGTCAAAAGTGTTTTCCGTTAAAAAGTAACCCTTTATGTAAAATGACAGAAAATGAGCGAGAACAGCCTATCT
Source organism: Bactericera cockerelli (assembly GCA_024516035.1). Lineage (NCBI taxonomy): Eukaryota > Metazoa > Arthropoda > Insecta > Hemiptera > Triozidae > Bactericera > Bactericera cockerelli. The sequence goes on from JAMCCL010000560.1 coordinate 7,431, forward strand.
TACAATCCACTAGATCTATCGATAGCACTTTAGTTCATTCAAATCGGACGTACGGTTCGAAAGATAAGTTCATTCGATTTCTGAAAACATCCAAAATCTCAGATCGAGTCAAATCTTAAGCAAAACATGTCAACATATCAAGCTCGCCGGGAGGCGAGCGCTCGTCAAGTAGCGCCAGCCCACCGGCCTATATTAACACGAAACAGAGTTTATATGTATTTTGTTTTATTGTTTTCGCCCACTTCCCGCTAACTTTTATCAATTTTTATTTCAAATTCGTAATAAGACGCGAAAATAGATTGTGTTTCACGAAAGCGCGAGGTTCCTACATACAGTTAAAGTCGTTTTCTGGCCACGCTGAAAATCTTGAATTTCATGAAAATATTCATACAGGTTTTTTTTTTCTTCAGACCAATTTTCTGTCAAGGGTACAGCAATGTGTGCTTGTCGTGGAAAGACGTGAGATACGTTTTTGGATAGGGAATTTTTATTTCTGCATACCTTTTATAGTTTCAAGTATTTATTTTTTATAGGATAGGAGATATAGCCTTCTAAAATAAAACCGGAAAGTTGCATAGAACCGCTCCTGGTTATCTTGGAGCTGCGATTCTGGTATTTTTCGAAAGGCCTTATCATAGGAAAAAATATAAAAATATAACTAAAGTATTACACTGGACCAAACTTAAATTATAGCCTTTGAAAGGAATACTTATTTTGGAGCCCAGAGCCGTCTATTCTTATCCTAGAGATGTATTCCTGATGTTTTTAGAAAGGTCTAGTCAAAGGGAATAAGATCACTTAATTTCAGATGGTTGAAACAAGTAGAAAAGTCTTTAAAGCCCTCTAAAGGAATATCTATAATGAACCCTGGAGCCACGCCTAGTTATCCCAAGTTGATGACTGAAGGTTCTTTCTAAAGATCTAATTACGCAGAATTATACTACGATGTAAAATTTTTTTTAGAAAAATCAGCGACAGTGTGAGACATAAAAAGAAAAAACTGAATTTTAATTTATGAGAGTAACAAAAAATCTTCACATCACACAGAACTTAATTTATGTAATTTACGTCCTCGCTTCATCCAAGCTGCCAACAGACCGACTTATCAGAACGGGAATAATAACGTCCTATAACTTCGTTCAAAGATTTCTACATCACGATAATATTATCATAACAATCATAATTATATTTCAAAGGTAAAACATTTATTCAAACTCACTACTGAGAGGAAGCGTGCCTCTGATATTATTAGAAACGTATAAATATTGGCCAGTTAGAGGCAGAATATTTATTAATGTAGATCAAAAATGATAAATATAATAAAATATTAGTCGACGATCACAGAGTAGTCTCTGCGATCGTCGACTGGTGTAGGTAAAACACAATGTTTGCAAAGTGACCTGGGTTCGAATCCCGGCTAGGTAGAATTTTTTACTCTGTACTTTGGATGGCCGGTTTTCTGTTATATCTAGTGAGAAAAAAAAACAGTAGTTGATTGGTAACCAGGAATGTCAAAAATCGACTTTTCAGGAAAGAAAAAATACAATGAACGGAATTTTTGTATTTATTTAAATATAAAACAGCTCTTTTAAATATAAAACGAGGAAACGCTGTGAGCATTATGGGCACTATACCTGATGGCTTGCGTTTCGAAAAGCAAAAATAAGACCAATATTTTCGCTAATGAGTATGCTTCCCCCACTTTAAAATCAAAAAAAATATACTTTTAAGGGGTATTTCTCCTTCATATTCACAGAGATGATAGAAAAGAGTACAATTCTACGAGAAAAAAAAAAAAAATCGATTTTTGACATTCCTGGTTCTTCTACTCACCCATTCAGTTACTAGTTTGAGTCAACCTCTTATGACCGTTTAATTTCGAATGAAGTGAGTATGGTCTCGATCAACATTGATATGTCACAATCTAACTATCGGTCTACCTATTATACTACACTAGCGGGCTGTCGCCCGCTTTGCGGGCCGAGGCATGGCCGTAAAAGCAAAAAATCCTTTTTCGCCAATGGCAGGTGTTGTAGTGGGAATTTCGAAAAATCCCGTCTTATTGCACATCTAGACTATAAGACAAAGCTACCCACCAAATTTCAGCTTCCTAGGAATTACGGTTTGGGCTGTAGAGCGATGATCAGTCAGTGGTCAGTGAGTGACATTGACATTTATATATTAAGATAATATGTATGTAACGTGATATAAGTTGCATAATATTTTGTCCAATCGAGCTGAAATTTTCAGGGTATGTTTCAGGAATACATGATTGCCTATTAATTAATAAATGTACGAGTATATCCCAGGCTGGCTATGTTTCATGGATACATGTTTGCCTATTAATTAATAATTAATAAATGTACGAGTATATCCCGGCCGGCCCTACCCAGGCTGGGTGAGGTTAATGTGGGTAGCTGGTACGATTCCTAGTGAATGGAGGGTAAAACCCCCGTCCTGACTATCTCAGTCAGGACGTTAAAACCAAATAGAATCAACTGGTCACAATAGATCTAATTAGGTCGCTGTGTTAATTGTAAGGGTTTCATTGGAAACCCTGCAACCAGGTCAGATAATAATAATAAAAATGTATAATCTAGAACAATTTCTTACTTTTTCTGTATACTGATTATGCTGAAATGACACCATGTTTAGCAACTTACCGACCTCAGTAGCTTGATCGATAAGGTAGTGGACTTGTAACCTAGAGGTCGGTGGTTCAAGTCCCGGTTTCAGCGTAGATTTCGTAAAGCGAGTTTGAGTAGTTGTGACTTAACTTTAATGTTTAGGAACTTGAAGTTAGGCAAATATATGGGTCATAATTTCTTAAAGCCATAGTAAAAAACAGTTTCAAACAATCGGACGGTTTAGGGAAGTGTAGATTATGTAACTCAGTTAATAAACTAGGAAGTAGAACTTCTTAATAAACTAGGAAGTAGATACACTAGCGGTTTACACCCGCCGCTTCGCCAGCCCATCACACACACACACAACACACCACACCACCACACACAACACACACACACACCACACACAAATCACACACATCACACAAAAAAAAACCTAAAACTTTCTCACTTTGAGTTGATACAAGGCGTAGCTCAATAATGGCTCATCAGAAATTCGCGATCGATATGTCAGTTATTGAAAGCTTAAACCCTTGCCTAAAACTTTCTAGCTTTGAGTTGATAGGTCGTTGCGACAAATTTCGAAAAAAAAATGTCATTTAGGTCTAAAAACGTAAAAAAAATTGTGTCGCCCTTCCAAGGACTCGCCCTTTTCACCGGGGCTGGATATATTTAAAACCATAACACCTAACAAATTTTCTGTACACGTTCAGAATGCAAAAATGTGAGATTTAGTTAGTGTACTGAATGATTAACCCTTATCTTGGCAAATAATTTCAATTTTTAATTTATTTTTTGAAAAAGTAAATGAGAATGATAATTGGATGGTTGAATGGAATCCTGCCACTTTAAATAAAGCGTAAAAAATAAATAATTTTAAATGTTCTGTGGAAGAAAAAATGCTTTAGGATTAATTTTGGGCAAATAGAGCAAAAGAAACCTGATGGTATCCATATGTACACATTGCCAAGATAAGGGTTAAGAACCGGTGCTTTTGTACTTGGTTCTTGAGTAATCACTCGAATCCACTATTCCATTTACATCCGCTCTCAGAATCTCAAAAACCAAAATTACCCATCTCTAATTATTGCCAAAAATACTGAAACGGGGTACTTTTCTGTTAGTGAATCTAGCAGTGGGTTTCAAAATTTGAAAAGATCAACAAAATTGCTGAGCGGTATTTACTGTCACTGAAAGGATCACACTTGTTATCTCAAGATTTCTCCTCTCTTCAGAGAGTATGTACTATAAAATTTTCTCTCAGCATCTTTCTAAAGTTTCTTTTTTGTTTGCGGGACTTGGTGGAAAAGGGCGTAAGTCGATTTACGCCCTTTTTGCATCACTGATTGAGGAAAATCAATTAAATCAAAAAGTAGTGATATCCCCCAAAAACACTTCGTGTAAAAATAGTCGTCAAGTGTTGGAATAATTAAAAAGAACTGATATCAAAAACGTCAATTTTCTATGTTTCAAGGAATTATTTTTCACGTAATTCGTCACACAAAAAAATAATACTCTTGAGAGAACCATGTTGTATAGTTACAGAACCACGTTCTTGACTACTGCACACTGTTTTGTTAGCACATTACTACACATAAATTTCAGAACAAAATAGTGTGCAGTAGTCAAGGACATGGTTCTGTAACTATACAACATGGTTCTCTCAAGAGTATTATTTTTTTGTGTGACGAATTACGTGAAAAATAATTCCTTGAAACATAGAAAATTGACGTTTTTGATATCAGTTCTTTTTAATTATTCCAACACTTGACGACTATTTTTACACGAAGTGTTTTTGGGGTAACCTCTTCTTTAAAGATTTCTTTCAAATTTGAACTGAAGATAGGCAGTGGTGAATAAAGCCTTACCAAGCATTTGGAACAACTTGTTTGCATACTCAGCGAAAGTTGAAGGGCTATTTTATCATATTTGATATTTTGCCTTCAATTTTCATCAAGTATGTAATTTTAGGTATTTTAAACTAAATTTTAGAGAGAAGTAGTCAAAAATATACGTTTTTGGTTCCCAAAAAATTTCCTTACCGCCAACAGGAAAGCCACAAAGGCTACCTTCAAAATGATTGCATAACTTGGATATTGAAGGGTTTTTTGAAAAAAAAAAAGTTGATTTCAATAGATCTCAACTAACTCTTAAGCATGGGCTAACACAGATTTTTGATGCTAGCATTTTTGCCAGGTTTTCACACCTTTGAAAGTTCGAGGTAGGCCAAAATAGACATTTTTGATGAGAAATGGACAGAATGAAAAAATATGTTGATGTTTTTATGCCAATTTGGAATAATGTTTCGCAAGATCTGCCTAATATCGTTGATTTTTTTTGAAATCGCATGCATACTTTTTGATAACCCAGGCCATTCTTAACCCAGTTGTGCGTCAAAAGTGTTTTCCGTTAAAAAGTAACCCTTTATGTAAAATGACAGAAAATGAACGAGAACAGCTTATCTTAAAATCAACTAGATCTATCGATAGCACTTTAGTTCATTCAAATCGGACGTACGGTTCGAAAGATAAGTTCATTCGATTTCTGAAAGCATCCAAAATTTCAGATCGAGTCAAATCTTAAGCAAAACATGTCGACATATAACCTCTTCTTTAAGGATTTTTTTCAAATTTGAACTGAAGATAGCCAGTGGTGAATAAAGCCTTGCCAAGCATTTGGAACCATTTGTTTGCATACTCAGGCAAAGTTAAAGGGGTATTTTTATCATATTTGCAACTAAATTTTAGAGAAAAATAGTCAAAAATATACGTTTTTGGTTCCCAAAAAATTTCCGTACCGCCAACAGGAAAGCCACAAAGGCTCCTTCAAAATGATTGCATAACTTGGATATATGAAGAGGTTTTTGAAAAACAAAAGTTGATTTCAATAGCTCTCAACTAACGATTAAGCATGGACACAGATTTTTGATGTTTGCATTTTTGTCAGGATTTCAGAACTTTGAAAGTTCGAGGTAGCCCAAAATAGACATTTTTGATAAGAAATGGACGGAATGAAATAATCTGTTGATGTTTTTATGCCAATTTGGGATAACGTTTCGCAAGATCTGCCTAATATCGTTGATTTTTTTGAAATCGCATGCATACTTTTTGATAACCCAGGCCATTCTTGACCCATTTGTGCGTATACTACTATCGGGACTCCGTTGTGGCCGCTTGCCATATAAATAAATTTGAAGAGAATCGGTTGAGTACATTATAAATATTATAGTAAGTTTAATTAGATAGAACAAAAATATACAGGGTCTTCATAAAGTCTCACCTAGGTTTCTCGAAAACGACTCAAAATATCAAAAAACGCAAAAACCCGTATACCTTTATATTTAGGGGGATTGATTTTCAGCCAAATTTTTTTTGCCTACACGGCCCCAGTCAGGCTGGGCATGGACCAACTTTAAAATCTTAAATAGAATGGTATGTCTTGTGGCATATTGTTTTAAAGGTCTTATTGAGAGAAGTTCATTACAATAAATTTCAGTGTGCTACGACTTACCGTTCTTGAGATACAGGGTCGGACGTCCTGCGTAATATCCCTATATTTTGACCTATAACTCGTTAACCGTAAATTATGGAGAAAATTTTTCTTGATAATAATAACTCCTTATAGCAAGAACTTTCGAACAAGTTAAAATTTGATTTGTTTTTTCGTTAAAATTTTTTCGACTGTTCGTCTGGCTGGCTGACGAAACCGACCAGAAACTAATATCAACAGAGTATGTCGAGTTATAACTTGTTCGAAAAGTCTCATCATAAGGAGTTATTATTAACAAGAAAAATTTTCTCCATAATTTACGGTTATCGAGTTATAGGTCAAAATATATGGATATTACGCAGGACGTCCGACCCTGTATCTCGAGAACGGTAAGTCGTAGCTCACTCAAATTTATTGTAATGAACTTCTCTCAATAAGACCTTTAAAACAATATGCCACAAGACATACCATTCTATTTAAGATTTTAAAGTTGGTCCATGCCCAGCCTGACTGGGGCCGTGTAGGCAAAAATTTTTCGGCTGAAAATCAATACCTCTAAATATAAAGGAATACGGGTTTTTGCGTTTTTTGATATTCTGAGTCGTTTACGAGAAACCTAGGCCTGGGTGAGACTTTATGAAGACCCTGTATACAGTAAAATACAATGAAATTATAAAGAAAAACAAAAAGATTGAGCAAAGATACAAGAACAAAAAATAAAAGAATGAAGTTAATGTCCTACTTAAGGGGCGGGGTCATATATTGCCTGTGGCAATCTCTTCCACCCAACCCTTGGGACATTTGTAAATACAAGTGATTCAGTAAAAAAATCTCTGATTCTAGCGAGAATAAAAGTAGAAAAATTTGAATGCCATTCACGAGGAAGTATTGTGTCCATAATTGGCAGTGCATTTTATTCTCTTTCTATTAAACGGATCTGATCATACCAACATTGCCTATTGCTTTATGAATTATTATAGCATTCAAAAATCTCGAACTCAGAACCAAATGACTAATATTCATGTATAGGTATATAGCAGTATTTTTCCTTCTTCTGTGGAGGGTCTGTGGGGAGGTCTTAGTTGTTAACACATAATAAAGGATCAAATTTTGTTTAGGTTTAAAAGTGCAGATCTCTTGTATTTAATGGCCTTCTTATAAAAGGGGATACCTACCACGCTCCAAAGGCAAAGTACAAATGCAACTCATATAAATAAAAAAAGGTTGTGTTTCACTAAATTCAGACCGTTAGAAATAAAAACAAAGGGAGAATGGAGGTAATTATTTATATTGTACAGTTTGCCGACTTTACAACTTCTTATTCCTTTCGAGATTTTGACGAAATTTTTTACACATATAGGTATAGGAGACGTATTGTAGGTGGTCCCATTTTAAATTCATTAACTTCGCACTATCACTTGTTGGTGATACAGACCATGTGTCTGACCACTATATTTTTACTTAAACGCTTATATCTCTTGAACAATACACCCAATTGTCACGAAATTATGTATGTATATTGTATATGCTGGGAGTTAGCGTTCTCATTGTGCATTTATAGCTAAATCATAAGCTTTGATATTTAGGAAATCCTATTTTTTTTACAAAAAAGTGCAAAAATAACGTCTATGACTTGCCGATACACAATTTTTTGTAGAGTTGGGTTTGTAGGAAAAACGGTATTCTACCATAATATACAGGGTGTAACAGACTAAATGTAAAATCTCTTAAGGGGTGGTAGTATAGATCATTTCCAACCATTATTGTTCTATAACACTTTTGATTTAACTCAGTGGTTCTCGAGATATTATTTTTTTGAATTATTTTTACAAGTCCCCTGCCGCTCGACAAAGAATGGCATTTAACTCCGTAAATACAGTAGATGAAGCAATAGATTTAACTTTTTCCATAAGATAACAATATTTTACTATTATTTAGACTAGATTTATTCTTAAAAAGTGCACACGTACTGAAAAAAATCGGCAGCAGCGGAAAATTTATCGCGAACATGAAATCCACCTGAAACTTCAGCCGCCATTTTCTCAAAATACTGCCCTCATAAAGTATTGGTTTCATTTATGTAAAAACTTGCTTGAAGTCTTATCTTTCAGAAAGTATGACACTCTTGATATAAAACGTTCATTTTTTATTGAAACCAAGAGAAACTAAAAAAAAAGTCAGTCAGTACTACTAACTGTACCTACTAGGCTACCATCCTACTTTTACCTAGGGAACTAATTTTTTTCTTCAATTTGACAAATTATGGTTGCCATTTATTTTCCAACGGCCCAAAAGTTTGCCTCAGTAGACTCTTAACTTGGAGGTCACTAGTTCGAGTCTCAAGTGTGGCAAATTAGTATGTACGTATCCATGTATGATACTTTTAGCTGTGGTGCTTCAGAAATCAATATTAATCGTAATTGTTCATTTGTTCATAAGAGGAAATGGTCTCAATGATAAAATGGTTTGAATGAAATGAAACATAACAATGTACCTACATAGTTAACACCCACAGGTAAAGGTGGTACGGTAAATACTGAACATTCATAGGTTGGTACATAGAGGTACAAATTATTATGTTAGTAGGTACCGAATTTTAATAAAACACATGGAATACTAAAATATTAAGGTCAATTAGTAGTCACCGTGGCAGAGTGAGTTAGCGTTCTAGGCGTTGCACGCATGGTGACCTGGGTTCGATCCCCAGCGGGACAGCAGTTTTTCTGCTCTGTACTTGGATGTTCGGGGTCCAGTCATACCTCGTGAGGAAAAATGAGTAGTTACTTGTATGAGTAACGACCAGTGGCGGCATTACCAGAGTAAAAAGAAATTAATGTAATAGAATAATTCGAAAAGTAAAGGAGGCTCTTAGTAATGCTGCGCTACCCACAAAAAATGTGAAGAGGCCTTGTGCTTCACCACAAATAAAACCATACATACATACTAAAATATTAAGGTCAATTAATCACGATCGTGGTGTCACAATAGCTCAAACTCGTCTTACTAAATATTTGCCATACTTGAGACTCGAACCAGTGACCTCCAAGTTAAGAGTCCGCAGCCTTATCAATGAATCGACTGAGGCTAATTTTTTGGGCCGTTGGAAAGTAAATGACAACCATAATTTGTCAAATTGAAGAAAAAAATTAGTTCCCTAGGTAAAAGTAGGATGGTAGCCTAGTAGGTACAGTTAGTAGTACTGACTGACTTTTTTTTAGTTTCTCTTGGTTTCAATAAAAAATGAAAGTTTTATATCAAGTGTGTCATATTTTCTGAAAGATAAGACTTCAAGCAAGTTTTTACATAAATGAAACCAATACTTTATGAGGGCAGTATTTTGAGAAAATGGCGGCTGAAGTTTCAGGTGGATTTCATGTTCACGATAAATTTTCCGCTGCTGCCGATTTTTTTCAGTACGTGTGCACTTTTTAAGAATAAATCTAGTCTAAATAATAGTGAAATATTGTTATCTTATGGAAAAAGTTAAATCTATTGCTTCATCTACTGTATTCACGGAGTTAGATGCCATTCTTTGTCGAGCGGCAGGGGACTTGTAAAAATAATTCAAAAAAATAATATCTCGAGAACCAATGAGTTAAATCAAAAGTGTTATAGAACATTAATGGTTGGAAATGATCTATACTACCACCTCTTAAGAGATTTTACATTTAGTCTGTTACACCCTGTATAACATATAAAATTTGAAGAAAATCGGTTAAGCGGTTTTAGATATAATAACACTCTCTCTATATTGGAAGGTAAGATATCTATACTTATATAAGAGAGTTTCACTCACTGACTGACTCACTCACTCACTGATTCATCACTGTTTCTCCGAACTGGTAAGTCCTAGGAAGCTGAAATTTGGTAGGTAGCTTTGTCTTATAGTCTAGATGTGCAATTTTTCGAAATTCCCACTACAACACCTGCCATTGGCGAAAAAGGATTTTTTGCTTCTAGCGGGCCATGCTTCGGCCCGCAAAGCGGGCGACAGCCCGCTAGTAATAGATATAATAACCACCAGGCGAAGTTAATACTCAAAGCATTTTCTACCACCTTAACCCTCAGAGTCTTATTATTTTGTGGTTACAAACTCAAATAAATGAGGAAAAATTCATGCACTGGGTGGGATTCGAACCAACGGATCCCTACACTATAATTTCTAGTTATTATGTTTTACTAGTTATAATATTATCCTGTATAAAATTTACAATAAATAAAGAGGTGCTATATTAAACTGTTAGCATAATGGGACTCCCTGTCTCGAGCTGACAGTCTAAATAAAGCACTATTATACTATACTATACTACACTACCTAGATCACCAGACTAGCGGTTTAACCACTTGACTACCAGTGCACTGTACAAGAGATACAATGGAGTTTTATTTTATTTTTTAAAGATGAGTGTTTAACAGCCTTTTTTATTTCGTAGCTATAAACAGGGGCTACTGTAGAAGCTTGTGGTCTGTGTTGTAGCCTGCCCATCCCGTAGTATGCCTCCACTCTGATGGGCGAGAAGTGACACAATACTTACCGTTTAGGTGCTGAGTCAACACGAGCGCACCGAAAGGTATTCCCTACAAACAACTGTAACCAAATTTTGAATACAAATTTTTGTCGGCGCGGGGGTTCGGACCCGGGACCTTCCGCATAGGAAGCGAGTGCTTAACCACTGAGCTTAAGTATAAAATCTCAAAATTGCCACGTGTATACAATGTAAACCAATCACGAGGAAGTATTGTGTTAATAATTTATTGACAGTGTATTACTTCCGAGAAATTTCTAATATTAGAAACTAATATTTCTAATATTAGAAATATTAGTATTGTGTTCGTTTTTGTAAAAAAAAAAAACATTTTTTTGCTCTGAGCAATTTTGGTTTTGTGTCCGTCTGTCGGTCTATTAAAAATATTCCTTGTAACGCGCAAATCTCGGAAACTACTCAATGGATTTTGATTAAAATTTCCTACGTGTATATAATGTGAAATAATCACGAGGAAGTATTGTGTCCATAATTGGCAGTGTTTTTTATCTTCAAATTATTTCGATGATTATTATTTTGTTTTACCAAGAGTTGTGTATAATAATTTCCTGAGAACTTATATGTTTCATTCCTATTATAATTATATTAGAAAATTTAGGAGTAATAGTAGGACCTGACTCATCTGACCAAACTTATCACACGTAAAGTTTCGTTCCATTAAGTAGATAATGCCTTGATTTAATCATTCCATTTTCCTGCCCGAGCAAAGCTATGTTAAGACAATAATATACTTTTCAATTGTTTATTTTTTTAAAAGCGACGTTAAACCCCACTTTTAACTGCATGGTCATATGACGACGGGGGTGTTACCCTCTTTTCACAGGAAACTAAAAAAAACCGGCTATCCACATAAACCTCACCCAGCCTTTGTTGGGCCGGAATACCAGCATCACGAAGATGTACGTTGCTCAACTTCGGTGATCCTACAAGAACCGGTGCCTTCAACGCTGGCTCAAAAATCGTTAATGTTCGGTTAAGTACTATTTTTTCATTTGCGTGTTCTGCTAAGTATCAAACGCGAAAATGGTTCGGCTAAGTATTGCTGAATGAGGAAATTTTAGAGACCGGCACTGGTCGCTTCGCGCTCGGGAATTAGCAGAACGTTAGGATTTTTCAATTATTTTCGAAATGGTTGAGAATTGTAAAAAAAACCGAGAAGTGTGTATCTCTTAAATTAAAATTGCTAGCAATTGATATAAGCCTTATTCAAATCGGACAAACTTTTCTTAAGTTCGGCTAAGTCGCAACGCGAAAATGGTTCGGCTAAGTATTGCTGCGTGAGGATGTGTGTGTGTGTGTGTGTGTGTGTGTGTGTGTGTGTGTGTGTGTGTGTGTGTGTGTGTGAACAGGATATCTCGAGAACGGTAAGAGCTAGAAACTTGAAATTTGGTATGGAAAATAATTTTATACACTAGACGAACCACGAAACTTTTGGTTGAAATCGGCCGCATCCCACGGCCGCAGGGCCGCAAATATTAGCCGCAAGCGCCACTTCTTTGAATTGGTTAAAGATACAAATTTTTTTGGAGAATAACAATTTCTTAGATTAAAAAAATAATAGGGGTCTATTCTGATCATTTTTTTGATATCTTGAACTTTTTGGAACCCGGCCCCAATTTACCGGTATTTTGGGGGGGACCCGCTTGGACTAACTTTTTTACTATTCATCCTAGATGGGGGTTGTGACATATCAAATTCAATAATTTTGAGTTGCTGATTACGAATTTGGCTGTGATTTTTATCTATCTGTTACCGGTGAGTCACCAGTGGCGGAATTGGACTTCCTTATGGGAGATAAGGAAAGTCGTGTGATGTTTACACCAGATTTTTTCTCAAAATTTTGCCGTGACGGCGACACGGCGAAGGCGTATCAACTCAAAAAGAGAAAGTTTTAAGCAAGGGTTCAAGTTTTCATTTGAGATATCAATCACGAAATTCTGATGAGCCGTTCTTGAGCTACGTTGAGTAAGGACATAAAATGGATGGGTAAACAAAAAGTTTTACATTTTTTGGCCTGAATGACTTTTCTCGAAATATTGATCGCGAAATTCTGATGAGCCATTCTTGAGCTCCAGTAAGGACAAGAAATGTATGGGTGACACGAAAAATATTGACATTTGTGTGTGTACGTGTGTGTGTGTGTGTGCGTGTGTGTATATGTGTGTGTGTGTGTGTGTGTCTGATAGGTTTGCGAAGCGGCGGGTGCAGCCCGCTAGTTAGGTATATTGTGCGATTGTGCCCCCCCAGTACAAGAGGGCTATATCCGCGCATGGTAATAATTAAAAGGAAAAAAGATAGAAAGAATAACATTCATAAAGCATTTCTTTAGGGTTTGGTAGGTCATCCATTTCTTTTTTCTTTTTTTCTCCAAAATGTCAAGACCAAATTTACCAGATAAAATAAAAGAAATATTTTGGATTCTACCCGAGAATCAAACGCACACTCTCTGGTCTGTCGCAGTAGTCTGAACCATAACCACCTTAGAGGCGTTTATGACTAACCCGTCAGCACTCAACACCAGCGCAATGGGCTAGGCATGGCTAATGTACAACCATGCATCCGACTACCGGGATACACAATCACGCGTGAAACTTCCATATTTCTAGTAGGTGAAGAGAATCGTACATCTTGATGGAGAATTTCTTCTCATGCACATTACGACAGTAAATAATTATGTGCTTGAACATGTATGTGCAGTTCGTGCAAGTACACAACATGAACCCAAGGACTAATATACAATGTTCATGGTTATGGTTATGGTAGGTACCTGTAATTCATTCATATCATACTGATGAAAGCTGAATGGTGATGACAGTAGCTAAAATTAAAACAATAGTCTTGATAATAATAGTGATGAAAATATTGACGATATTAATATTGTTATTCTGTCCACCATTGATTGTGGTCTACTCAATAGTCCATATTACAATACTTCTTCTTCTTGTCCTTTGTCTTTCCCAAACCCACTTGGGGTCATCATTGGTGAACTACTTCCTCATGGTTGAAGTTGGTTGGTTCTGGTCCTTGCTTCCAAATTTTACGGCTGGATGTCCTTTCTTACACCAACCCTGTTCAGGGTAGTAACGATGAGGGTAAACACCATTTTAGTTATGTAATACATTTATTGTATAAACATCAATATACGTACTAGGCATTTTACATTTTCACAGCACATCCATCCAATTTTCCTTCGCGTCATTTTTCTCTTGAAGGATCAGTTCCAACGGTTTCGACCGAGGACTTGATATTCTATAAAAGTTAGAAGTGGATGTATTAGTACGGTTCCTTTGACGAGTATGCATTCGTGATTTAAATTTTCGAGATGGACTTCTCAACTGAATCTTCATGACTTGAATATCTTTCATCAAAACTTCTGGTCTATTGTCTTTTTTTGGTTTCAAATGAACAAAAGGTAATATATCACCCATATTTATGACCTCAGAAGCATTCATGGTCAACCTCTGAGAAGGACTTCTCAAGTGGATCTTCATGACTTGAAGATCTTTAAGCAAATCTGATGATCTATCGTCTCTTTTGGGTTTCAAATGAGTAAGAGGTAAAATATCACCCATATTTTGGACCTCAGAAGCGTTCATGTTGAGTTTTTTTAGCTTTTGGAGGAAGTCTTTTGGTACTAGACATAGTTGGCTTGGTTGTTTAAAATCGATGTCCAACAGAGCAATTAGACATTTTGGTTCACAGTTTGTGAGATTGCTATTCAAAACAAATGCTGTCTGACCACAAACACAAAAACAAGATTTACTTTGTGTGAGTTTTCTGTTCGTTCCAGTAGTATTCGATGTGGACTGTTCAGTTGTTGAGCAGTCTTCCGTCTCATTTTTGATTACCTCTGCTCTTCCACTAGAATAATTTTGCTCTTGTGTGGTAGTACATTCTTCCATATTCTCTTCAAACTTCGAGGTATAGCTGTTACTTTTCGAACTGTTACTTTTCGGAATGGGGGTTATATTATTGAGACATTCAGTGGTGTATTCTTTGCTGTCATCATATTTTTCTTTCGTGTTGTCGGTTATAGTGGTATCATGTTTAGCTTTTCTCGGTTTGGATTTTGTTGAACAATCGTCATCTGTGTGGAAACAGAATAATTGGTGAATAATAATAATTAATAGGTACGCTATTTGATTGGTTTTGTGGACCTTTTAAATAAATTTACGTATCTTGTATTTTATACAATCCATTCCGGGATAAGCATTACATATTTGTGGTGTGAAAAATTATTTATAAAATAATAACAACACTATTTCATTTAAGAGCTACTAGGTCTATGCCAATAATAAAATTACGAAAACTGAATATGTCTGCTCTGGAATCTGAGTCTGGGACACTTTCTCATGACAACCAAGTGTCTCGAGCTATATTACAAAATTACCATTTTACTTTACCAAATCTAAGACGTATTTTCAAATAGGAATATCAGTAAGGGTGATAAAAGGTGAATATTGAAATCCGATCAATTTTTTGTTGTTTTACAATGATAGTAATTGACTAGACTGAATTTAATTGATATGTGACTTGATTGAATATATTAGAGTCACAAAATGCTATGCGACTCTCTCAAAAGAAACTTACCCGATTTTGATAATGTTTTGTCACCATATTTTTTATCTAAAATATCAACTAATGCTGCAACAATATCACATTTAAACTTTTCAAGGTGTGTGATCATTTTATTTTCTATTCTTCTCTCAATTTCATTTATCATATCATTTTGATTCCTGGTATTTTCTTCCGAGTTAAGTTTCCATGTGTTCCGTGAAAGTTGCATATTTTTCAGTTCATTCAAATCCAACAATATATTTTTATCCTTCATGGGAGACTTGATTGGGATTTCAATTATCATAATTTCCTTAAAATTCTGATTGTGTGCATTTTTCTCGATATCTTGTCTCTTAGTAATTTCACTATTTGATAGTACAGACTTAGTTTCCTTAATCATTGGAATATGATTATTGGTGAATTTTTCATTTATCTCTTGGTTTGTTATGTTTGAAAAATGTTTGTTAGGTTTTTCCTGAAAGTCAAAACTTTTTTCTATATTTTTAAGACTTGGTCTTTCTATTTTCAATGTGATGTCATGACTAATAGGTATGTAAGATCCACTTTCTAATACTGAAGTACATTTAAAGGGCTCATTTTGTAAATCTCCATTTTGTATAACATTTTCTGGTGTATTTATAACCATATTGGACTGTTCATCTTTCGATAGGTTCTTTGGCTGGTTTAAAATGTGATTTTTTATCAAATCTTTCAAGGTATGAATTGCTGATTGTCTTACAAGTGAAATGTCTCTATGAAGATTTCCAAATGGATTACTTTTTTCTTCAACATCTGGATTTGATATTTTTTCTTCGTCATTGATAAGAGTTCTCAAAGAATTTCGAGTATGCATACAGTTAGTAAGCTGAGCCTTACCTTTACAAATATTTAAATTTGGTTTTTGTATACAACTCTTTTTTTCATAAGGTCCTCCACTTATCATATGATTTTCAGGTTTATAATTTACATCATCAAACATTATTCTATCAAAATGGTAGGACTTGGGAGAAGATACATACATACTAGCAATATGGAGAAGAGAGTCGTCATGACTGTTGGTAACATTTAATTGGAGTTTTTTATTCCTGAAATTAGCATAGCATGATGTATTACAATAAATTAATACCAAGGACATTCAGTTGCTCATCAACGTTCTTAATACGAAACTAATAGTATACATTATAGTTTCCTTGATTAATTCAACTTTCTAGAAAGTTTGCTATTGCTCTACAGCGAAGGCAAGTGACATTGAATGTTAATCTCTAGGAGTCACACAGCATCACTCTTTCTTATTCGACGTCAGAATAAGAGATGAATAATTAAAACATACCGCCTTGGATCATGCTTTGATGGCACCTTCCATTTGTATTTATTAAAAGTGATTAAAACATTACTTCTTGTCAAAACTCTGCAACCATGTTAAAATAAGAATTGACTCAAATATGCTGAGTCACCCAAAGAAAAAAAAAACTAGTTGCAAGGTCTTCTCCACGATGAGCTTGGTGTTTCTGTTGATGAACATTGTGTTTAACTGTTCATCGTTCAAGACTTTCATGAAACCTTTCTCTAATGTCATCCTGCTTAACAATATGCCAGCAAGTTACTACGAGATATCCTTTATGGTAAACTAATTTAGAACATGTACTTAAGAGAATAATGTGTTCTCAAAGAGGTGGCCTTGTAAATATATGAGTTTAAAAACGGGCAGTGTCAAGAATGCCCACTAACTAAATCATGCTGGGCCTCGAAGATGACCTAGGTTATGAAATACTTATACAAAATATTCTTTGAAACCAATGTTCTTGGACTATGAGAACATCTTGAGTATTTATGTGTCTTTCTTATGCTCACTTGCATCTCTGTAAAAGTAATGTAAATCGAGAATAACTAGGTGTTTGGACATCTTTTTAAGATACACTACTTACCTGTCTGATGCCAAGGTCAGGTGAATAAGAACTGAAGTAAAAATATAAAATGTAAACATGTCATATCGACAGCAATCACAGAAAATAAAATTAATCAAAACCGATAGAACTGAAATACAAGGACCTTCCTGTTTTGGCCTGTTTCATTAAAATGTTGGAGACTTTGCAACGACACACATTTTGAAGCCCTCTTGATTATTTGAACTCAAACTTGAAGAATCAAATAGTGTTCAAAATGTTCAGATGTCTTTTCTATTAATTGCTGTAATGAAAGACAATTTCTTGTTTTTGCATTGTTTTGACTTGCTCTACCTACCTGCTAGGTACAAGATACTTTCCATTTTGAACTACGAGTAGATCAATTCGTTTTTTATGTGTAACTTTTTATGGGTCAACTTTAATGAAACTTTTCATAGACATTGATACAATGTAATTGTTGCGAAGCTTTTACTCGCATACAAAACATTTGGAACTTAATTTCTGGAAATCAAAGTCAACACCTTCTCAATGGCAAGCAAGTAGCCTCTTTATAAACGGTTCTCTCAATCCTCATCTACATATTGAAAAGGAAAGTACTTCTCTTTCCTCAAGAGAGCTACGATATTCTTATTTCTGCCAGGTATATTGGAATTGGCCTCTGTGTGAATTACACATGTGAAGCAAATTGATTGACAACTCTTCATTTTATTAAAAAAAACCTCGATAATATCAGACCGTACTGCTGAGTGCTGCGCTATGATCATTATAATCTCGATGGTGTTCTGGGCGAAT